>OY284494.1:31806731-32021712 GCA_958336395.1 Ctenicera cuprea | reverse complement strand
GTATAATCACACTCGACGCCGAAGTGCAAGACGAATGGCCGGCGTAATTAATTGAAATTCTCTTCTTCCTCTCGTTTGCCCCAGATTTGATAGCGGAGGCGTGAAAGAACCGATTCGTGAAGGAACCCTCTAAGAATCTCGATGAATTTTCTTCCGCATAATTATTCCATTTATAAAAGAATTATAGGTAGCAAGAATGAGCCCTAATTTCATACCACAATAACCCCCGATGGGATATTATTTTCGGATTGCCAACTTTTTTTTTCGTCGTGGTTGCTATTGCGTCCTTCGATATCCCATATATTTTCTTTTCATTCGACGAAATTCGCTATGCTGCGAGAGTTCTACGGAAAGATTAAAGAGATAAAGTTTCACACGGAATCAAAGAAACACTAAGGCGACCACGGAAATAAAAGGGTGTAGGATAGAACTAAATGTGCCTGCTAAAGGGTCGTAGATAAATGATTTGCTATTCTTGGAACGATCTTTGGAATCGTTCACCAATGAAGCATCTAAACCTGTATCAGAAATAACTTCGTTATTTCGAAAGCGTCAGAGTTCTTCACTTGCAATGTCAATTACTGCTCGAAGGATCCAATAAGTCATTTCAGAGATAGAATTCAAGATCGAACTTTGAAGTTTTTTAAAGTTGTAAAAGTTTGATTCCTAAAGCTTTTAAGTTTCTACCATTTTTATTTAGGGTTAGGTTAACACCTTTAAACGTTTCTGCTATTTATTTGACAGTCTAAATTATATTTTTATTGGATCATGTGCATCACTTAACATTTAACAACAAAAAATAAAGGAGTTCGGGCTGGAATTCCAGAAAGTTGAGGTCCGCGGTTAGGCGAAGCCGGTAGCTTGCAACTCCTGGTGGTGGTTTTTGAGGGGCGCAGTTTTGTTTGAATAGCAGCTCGTGATGCTGAGGAGGGTTTGTCAAAACCTGACGCAGCCCCTGATTTACTCTAAAAGGGCTCGTGTGGTTGTTTGGGTTAAAACAGTTTTTTTCGATCCATTAAAGTTGGAGCTTTTTGCGGAGCTGCAGGGTTGCTTAGTTTTATTTTGTACACCGTATGACGCGATTCTAAAGAATATATTGACTTTCTCTTGCAAACGCGTGTGTTTTTGTATCTTTTTTCAAATGCCGTTGCGTAGCAATATAAACAAACATTTAAAGATGGGTGGGAAAAGAGAGAGAGAGAGAGAGAGAGAGAGAGAGGGGGGGGGGGTAAAATTTAATATAAAACGATGTGCGGCGAGGAAAAGTTGCAAAGCAACAAACCGGCAAAGTTGCGATCGGAACCTGCTAAGCAGGTATCTGCGATCGCACCGGCCTCTAAGCACAAAACACAGAAACGCCCGTGTGGCAAGAAATAAGAAAGAAGGGATTTGGTTTCAATTATGGCTAGAATAGACCACTACATGTTTCGTTCTTATTTGCAACTTTTCCTCGCCGCACATAATAGAGGGCGTTACTAGTGTAATTCTCCTTTAATGTTATACTTTCTGGCATATATGTGCTTGTTTGCTTTTGGTTTCAATTATGGTTAGAATTATGTCCACCTGATGAGTTTAAATAAGAACGAAACATGTAGTGGTCTATTCTAGCCACAATTGAAACCAAATCTCTTCTTTCTTATTTCTTGCCACACGGGCGTTCTGTGTTTTGTGCTTAGAGGCCGGTGCGATCGCAGATACCAGCTTAGCAGGTTCCGATCGAAACCAAATCTCTTCTTTCTTAAACAAACATTACTTTGCAGGCATTTAATATTTACAAAACAGAAGTAGCCGTTGAGTGTAGTGTAACGAGTTACCGTGGTGACAACCGTTTTAAAAAGCAAAGTGGGTCAAAATTATTTTTTTTCTATAGCAACTATTAAAACGTGCTATTATTAACTAAAATTAGAGGGAAAAGTAGCACTTTACCATCAAGGGTAGATAAAGTAGTACTTCAACAGCAAGGATAGATAAAGTATTTTATTTTTTTTTCTATAGCAACTGTTAAAACGTGCTATTATTAACTAAAAATAGCCACCTACGCATTTTTTCGTGAAACTGTTTTTTTCCTGACACTTTTAAATTAAATTTATCATTGATTTGTCTTCATTTTTTGGTCTTCTTTAACAATTGCTATAGAAAAAAATGTTGTATTCCACACGATGATAAAATTTCATTATCTTCTCGATGCTTATTAGCGTCTCGGCTGACGCCTCGACGCTAAAATCGCTTTCGAACATAAAGTGCAATTTTATCATCTTGTACAATAAATAACTATTATATTTTTTACCAGTCGGACTTCACAATTATGTTTCACCAAAAATAAATGCAAAGCCGTACAAGTTGTTGTGGTCACAAATGTTTGTATAAACAACCTACACCCAACCGATCAGTCAATTAGAAGTTGCAATTAATTTATTACCCGGTATAAATAACAATCCACGAACACCAGACCTCCACCATAACCGCAAACAACAAACTGAAGGTAAACGCTTTGAAGACGTCGAATTCTTTATTGTTCACTTTAACTGCGGTGTGGTTTATTTCATTTACAGACACTGTACCAGTTCCCGGGATATCGAACTTATTTAGTGTGTTATTTGTGCTACATTTCAGATACTAAAAACTGATAAGAATTGACAGTTACATCATCTCATAGTGTGGTCGAGGTTATAGGGACCTGTGAAACGTAAGCTGCAAACAGGAATATCAGTGGTGTACCGTTCCGGAGGGATACCATTTATTTTTGTTGTTGTAAATCAATGTTGTGCATAGAAACTTTATTTAATTAAATAAACTTATATAATTTGGAGATTTTATGTAATAATAGGGTAATAAAATACTGTATATAATAGTCATCCAGATGGTTAGATGGCTTAAGTGATGCGCAGGCAGGAAAGCTGCTAACCGAAGATAGCACAATGGGCCCTTGGGTGTAAATATTTTACCCTTCACCTTTTAACTAAGAATCCAGCACAGGCCTGAATGTCCGTAAATCATTTGATGAAATTGCACTTTTTGCATACACAAGAGTGCTGATGGTTGCATATAGCCTTACATTTAAGTTTTTTTTTGTTTATTTGTTGTATTCCGCAGATAGCTGCGATTAATCCAAACTGCAAACTTTACACCAGTGCAGCTGTCATGAATGAGCTCTATGTTATGCCATTAAAAATATTCAGAACATTAGCTTCCGGTCTAAGACAAATCAACCGAGCAAGCTCCTTCTAGAGTTTTGCTGCATCAAGCTCTTGCTAGAGAACTGTTTTCGGATGCAGTGCAAGCTTATAGTTCTAAGCAAACCAGCATTTTAAGCTTCTTCAAGAGTCCCGAAGCTACCCCAGTTCTTCTTAGAGCTCTGCAGCCGCCAGCTCCTCCTTGCAAGTATACATTACTTTCTGCCGCATGCCGACCAATCACGAAGAGCGGGCGGAATTTTCTACCTCTGCTTTCGCAGATACATGCATGACATCATACAGTTTACTAGCTTGTTTACCGATTTCAAGGCTGCTTTAGCAACGAGTCTCGGTAGTGTAGAGACGCGAAGCGCCGTCTAGCAAAGCAAGGGGCTGCGTTCGGTTCCAGACACTGCCGTTGTTTTTTTTTTTAATTTTTAATTTTATATACTCCTGTTTTTAAAACAATGTTTTTGGTTTTTAATGACTACCCGAGGTTATGATTAAGAGCAGTTATATTTTTAAAGAAAAAATACGAGGACAAAGTTGCATTCACTCACTGATAATGCGTGCAAAGCTAAAGTAAAAGTAAAAATGCTGGCGTGTTGCCACACGTAAAAGCATCTTGGGTTGCCCAACCAGTAGGCGTAGCTTTTTTGAAATTTGAAATTTTTAATTTGGCGCTATCTGTAAACTCTGCTCCTTCGCGATTGGTCGGCATGAGGCAGAAATTAATGTATCCTCTCCTTGCAAAGTCTTGCAAAGTTCAGACACGAACAAGCAGGTTCCGTGTCCGACGTTTTCCAGATATCCGTCCGACTTAATAAATTAACATTTTTCTGTAAATATTTTTGACAATGAAATTGAGATAGAAGAAGATAGAAGATCAACAAGGTTTGGGAGATAATTTTAGACTATGTTTGAATAAGCATATGCGTACAGTATAACAATGTAGTTGTGGGTTTGAAGTGCAGAGGTTGTCTGAAGCCTATCGTAAAGGGTTTATTGTTACTTCACGTGTATTGTTTCAAAGCTGACACAATATCGAAAAACCATCAAGCACACGAGCTCGTACTTGGTTGAAATATTGAATAGTATTTCACGTTGTAAGATTGCGTTTTATTACTGTTTGGTTTTTCTATTTTTTTGCAGTCAGAAGAAAACCGGAATTTAAACGAACAATTACGGTTTTACGTTACCATCCCGCTTCTCGTGATTTATTATCTCTACTCAGGAGCTTCATGTAGTTCCTATTAAGAAACTTTCCTTATTATGGTGTTGTTTCCTTGTCCTCAACTTGACACCATTTCATATATTAATGAATATTAATTTGCTAACAAACGTTCGTAACTCAAGGTTAACAAGACCAACACGACCCATTTATAATCCCGGTAGAATACGCTCCAAGTACTATAAACTTCTATATTTACTTATGTCTCTGGAGACTTATAGGTTTGCTCAGCTGTACTAATTTTATTTCATACAAAAGGAATTTGAGAGCACAGTAGTCAAAATAAACGCTGCTTTCTGAGTTTCGAGCCGATGAAATGTCCTTTTCAGCTAGTAATTAGAGCTTGGGTCATCTAAAATTTATTGCGTTTAGCCGTTTGCAACTTTTGTGAAGCTTGGTTACAAGGCGGACTAGTAGGTAGTACATTTTTCTTGTTTTTGCTGAAAAATTAATACGGAAAAAGTCTGTTAGATTGGCGGTCATTAAAATTAAAACACATAAGAAAAAGTTGGATAAATATTTAAAACGTATAGAATAGGAAATACGAGGGTCGTTCGAAATGTACGTGGCCTAACACAGAGATGGCGCTAATTCGGCGGAATTTGCATTACCATTTTCAGAACCATTCTTTCTTAGGTTAAATATGACAGTATAGAGCCACCTGTCAATTAGTTTGTGTTTGACAGTGCGCCAAAGTGACCGTCTCGAGTGATTTCATAAATAATGAAAAAAAAATGAGTTGCGAGCAGTGATAAAGTACTTTCATTTGAAAGGCTTAACACCAACCGAAATCAAAGCAGAGTTGGATACCACATTTTTGAAGTCCGCTCCTTCGTTTTCAATGGTTAAAAACTGAGTTGCCGAGTTTAAGCGTGGTCGTGTGAGCACAAAGGACGAACCCCGCAGTGGACGCCCAAAAACCGCTACTACCCCGAATGTGATTGAAAAAGTCTACCGTATCGTATTGGATGACCGTCGAGTAAAAGTGGGCGAGAAAGCAGACCTAGTGGGTATCTCAAATGACAGTGTGCAAAAAATTTTAACTAGAGAATTGGAATTGGCGCTTTGGGTGCCGCGTTTGCTCACACCGGAGTAAAAACTGAATCGTTTGATTGTTTTTCGCGATCTTTTAGCACGTTTTCGCCGCAATCCGAATGACTTTTTGCGCCGTTTCTTAATCGTCGATGAAACCCGGGTCCACCATTACACTCTCGAAATCAAGGAACAGTCCAAACAATAGACACACAAATGTTCTCCGCCACTAAAGAAGGCAAAAACGGTTTTGTCGGCAACTGTATTTTGGAATTCTCATGGAATTATCTTCGTTGACTACTTGGCAGAAAGAAAAACAATAAATCTCGAGTATTATACCAATTTGTTGCAGCAATTGAGCAAGTCAAAGAGAAACGGCCTCATTTGGCGAAAATGAAAGAGGTTTTCCGTCAAGATAACGTACCTGTACACACGTATGCAATTGCTATGACCAAAATTCATGAATTGGGATTCGAATTTGTGCCTCATTCGCTCTATTCGCCAGATTTGGCTCCCAGTGATTTTTATCTATTTCCAAACCTGAAAAAATGGCTCGGCGGTAAAAGATTTTCATCCAATTCCGAGGTAATCGCTGCTGTAAATAGCTATTTTGAGGACTTGGGTTCATCGACCTACAAAGGCGGCATTGCTGCTTTGGAGCATCGTTGGAATAAGTGCTTTGAGCGAACAGGAGACTATATTGAAAAATAAAATGATTTTTTGGCCGAAAAACTTGTGTTTTCTTTGTTAGGTCACGTACATTTTGAGCGATCCTCGTAGTATATTATATACCAAGGGACTGAAGTGCTTCATTTAATCACGAGTGTGAAAGTTAATTGCCTGAGCGTAGCGTCGCGGAGCGAGAGCAATAATCACATGAGGGATCGAATGAAGCACCTCAGTCCCGTGGTACATACGCTATTTTTTGCACTTCCAAATAATTTGAAATCAAACTAGTCAAAATTTTAAAATATGCTGTCTACGTAACAATTCAGCTTTTCCAAACGTCAACATTAACACCTTAGTTTCTGATGGCGACAAAACATATTCGGTAACTTAGCAATTTATATACATTTCATCCCTTGAGACTTTTGAAAATATTTAATCCCTCCGGCGTTAGAAGTGACACTTTAGTCCTCGAAAAAAGAAATCAAATTAGTACTTTTACTCCCGGAAGTGCAAAATAGTTATTTGTACAACAAGTGAAGAAAATGATTATTTTTCTCACCTTCGGTTCGGCAGATTATCTACGCGAGTGAGGGAAAGACACTTTCTTCACGTGTTGTACACATAATTTTTTTTAAAGCCGTGAAGAATTTGGCATTTATTTGACATTTATCGCAATAAAAACAAGTAGCCTGACATGCAGTTGCTAAGGCGGAGCTACGAAAAACAAAAAATAAACAAATAAATTTTTCTAAAGGTCACGTTTTTTACGAAAAATAAGTGTTTGGCGTTAGTACAATGATACGGTAGGTACGTTTGATGTGGTTTCCAATTTACTATAAGTCTAATAAATATATTTTATTTTCAGAATAACATTTTGTTTTGCTTAAAAAATAAAGGAATAAAATAAATTGTAAATTCTACAAGAAATGAAAATAAAGATTAGCGTTGCTACCATAACCAACACCACAACTGTTACAGATAAAGTTCTCGAAGAAAATGCTGCCCAACATGCCAAAAACACCAATAAAACTAGCGACTTTAATCAGAAAACGAATGAATGTGGTAATGGCAACGAACAAAATTCGGATATAAGAAAAAACGTTTTCAAAAAACCGAAAGATGAAGAACGAAAATCGCATAACCGTTTTCACTGCAACCTATGCAAATATTCAACAAACCAAAAAGATATCCTAAATGCACACGTCACGAATCACTCAATACAGAAACGTTTAACAATTCTTGCAAGCAATATTTGCAATTACAAAACCATGAAAAAATCTGATTTCATCGAACACATGATCACGCACACTGGGGAAAAGTCATTTAAGTGCTGCTCTTACCAATGCAACGTCAAATGCCAACTTTCAAGACATTACACAGAAGATCACACTGGAGAGAACCAATTTTGTTGTACTATTTGTGATTATAAATGTGCTCAAAAAATGCAGTTAATTGGTCATTTAGAAATCCACACCGGCACCGGTCTAAAATGGATCTGGTATAAATAAAAAAATAAAAATGGCCTTTCAGTTCATATGAAAACGTTTCACGTAGAAAAACCTTTTTCGTGTGCTTTGTGTGATTACAGAACACCAAAGGAACATCAGATATTGGTACATATTGGAGATTGTCATGGAATAGGAAAATTTTTTCCTTGCCCGGTCTGTCAGCGTAGATTTACAAGAAAGTCATTGTTAGATCGTCATTTAAAATATTATAGTAAAGAAAATCAGTTGAATGAACATAACTATAGTAAAGTTAACAGGAAACCTATTTTATATTAGTATTAGCAATCGCGCTGTTGTTGTGTTTCTTTTTATGTATTGAATTTTAGATGATATAATAGTTATTTACGTCACTAGTCCGGGAAGTGACATATTAAAGTATGAGTTTAGATATTTGCGGACGAGGCGACGAAAGGAGCCGAGTCCTAAATTACTAAACGAATGCTTTAATAATCACTTCACGGACGTGTATCGTACAAAATTTTATTTCATTACTGCCAAAACCATTTTTTATTTGAATATTTTCTTTTTATAAAAACGTCATTTTTAAAATTTATATTCTGTCAAATTAAACATTCGCTGTTGGTATTTCTCGTTGCTTAGCTACAAATAGATGTGTTTGATGAATTTTTCTCCAAGCAGTCCGGGAAGGGCTGCTAAGCAACACTTCCCGACCTTGGCCTGTAATGTGCCATTTCCCGGACTCAAATCAATGACGTAAAGTGGTATATAGCGTACAGTATGAAATAAAAAGTTTTTGTGTCACTCTTTCTTGTTTTAAAGTTTACTACGTTTTGCCTATTTTTGTTTTTTATTTATCCGTTTCCATTTGTTGTTTTCTTTTCCATTTCATATGTGTCTTTTAAGCATTAATTACATGATAATTGTTGTATTTTTCTTGCTTGTTCGTATTTTACTACTATTTTCGTTTTATTTTGTTGTTGCATTTTTTAAACTTTCTTAATAAACAAGTCTAGCAACTTGTTTAAAACAACAAAAAGCATTTTAAACACTTTGAATAATGCTAAGGAAAAAACAGACAATTTACTAAAATCAGGCATCTACAAATTAAATTGCTCGCACTGTAATTCGGTTTATATAGGGCAAACAATTAGAGTATAAACACCCCCATAAATCCAATTACGTTAAATTGTCAGTTCTCGATGGAACGCCGCTTCTCTTTTTAAACCGCGTTGTGGAAATTTACACAACTTTTACAAATTTAGTTGCAACCGTCGGAAATTAATTATTAGTATTATAAATTATAATATAATTATTATGTTTACCTATTAAATCCTGTAACAGAATTTTCGATGTTGTAATTCAGTTATTGACGCCAAACATTTTATGAAGTTAACAAACCATTTCTTGACGTTTAAAAACCGTCCAGGTAATTTAAAATAAAAAAATAATAAAAGTGAAAAAATTGTCGTCGGAAAATGCTGCCACTTAACGGTATACCTATGGTAATTTTGTGAACTAAATCCATACTGCAGATAGGAGTACTACCTGCCGAAGGAGGGCCCACCTACATCCGCATCGGTGTTTTTAAAACACACTTGGCAGTAATTAACAATAACTTGGTATGCGCAGTAGAGCAAATAGGTAATACATCAATCAAAACAACACATTATAAAGCAGTCTTTGGGATGGGATGTATAAATAATTCGTTGGTGTAAACATTATATAAATCTAGCATACGCCGCACTCTTGTGGCAATTAGAACAAACACGAGAAAATAATATAGTGTGGCGACTAAGACTCTGCTACTACATCAGCTGCACTGCTTGGATGGTAGTAGTGTCCGACGTCAGTAAATGATTTCTTAAGTCAAAACTTCAGGTGCTGACTTCAAACATTGATTTTTTATAATGTTAATAAATACAATTTTGATGTTTAACCTGTATAAGCAACTTTCAGACATCTTTGACGTCAAAAAATCAGCTTTTGACGTCAAACATTAATTTTTGTTAATTAATACGTTTGTGATGTAAAGAGATCATTTACTTATGTCTGAAATTATGTAATTTTAGTTCAAGATTAGCATTTATGTCGATTTATTATTTAATTCTAGCTTGTGCAAGCGATTGATGTTAAAAAATAAATTTTTGATGTAAAAAACATTTATTGATGTCAAAAAGTCCGTTCTATTTATTAATAGCAAACTGGTTTTAATTAAAATACTACCTAGAAAAGTGGGTCGGCGGTTAACGCGTTCGCCTCTTAGTTGGTTCGATTTCAGGCCTGGCCGACTGTCCTGGCTTAGGTTTCCTCCGCGCTTTTCTTGAGCCAACAGGTGAACACTTCTGCGAAAGAAACGTCTTTATCCAAATTGCTTGTTCTAACACATCTTTACCATTCTTTCTCGGCTGAAGAGGGGGCTTAGGAGTCCGGTGCGGAGTCCGAAAGACCCCTATAGCGGCCCGCCCCTTCACGGGGAATGAACCAAAACCGATTTTCTTGCTTTTTTTTAAAATACTATCAAGAAAAATTTTCAGACGTCAAAAAGATATTTTTGATGATACAAAATCAAATTTAATTGCAAAAAATTCAGTTTTTGACGTCAAATATTGGTTATTTGACGTCAAAATATTAACTCGTGTAAGCAATTTTCAGACGTCAACAAACAATGTTTTGACTATTAAAAAAAGCCGTGTTTAACTAAAAACTAAATGGGCTTGTTTAAAGTGGTATACATTTAAAAAATGCATTTCAGGCGCCATACATAGATTTTTGACAATATAAAATCGAATTTTGACGTCAAAATAAATATGAAGCGGCGGGAAATAATTTTTTGACGTCAAAATAACAATTATTGACGTCATTTTTGACGTCAACAATTTATTACTTAATAGAAAACATTTTTATTTGACTGTTGTTTAAAGCTGGTGCAAAGAAGATTTTATTATTTTGTTGTTTTTACTCAGTTAAGGAATTCAAGGATGATCCCATCCTGTTCAGTTAGTGATTATAAGTTATACCCAAGAATGTATTTTTGCATTTTTTTCCTTATTTCATATGTTATATGTGTTGACTTGCTGTAAATGTACATTGTACAGTACATCCACAGTGAAATAAACATTGATTTGATTTAATTTAAAGGAAGATGGAAAAAAAACCGGTAGAAGTAGTTTGTTTCTAGATGAAGCGCAAAATACATAGAATAAATTCTATGAAGGGAAACGCATATGCGATATATTTACTGCCAAAATAAATTGACTTCGAAATAAAGTTTAACTTGTGGGGAAAGCGAGTTAGAGCAGCGAAGTAGATATTTTCAATGCTATTTTTTTTCGCGAATCGCCTACTTGGATCCCGAAATGGCTGTTTGCATATGTAATATGTCGTTGATATATTATTTAGCCCTCGAACTTGGTTGTTTACCCTAGTAAATTGTAAACGTTACGAGCGTTTTGTAGGCATGCATTCTGTTAAACGCACACTTGTGGCAGCGTTAGGCCGGAATCAACTATCAGAAAAAGCGGAATTTCTTTATGATGACAGTAAGAGGCGGCTTAGCACCATTGTCAATATTTTTATGCCTACAAATGATGTGGTAAATGGACGCCGAAGGAATTTTCCGGCTGTAAATTTTTATACAAAACGAGATAGGAGATAAATATTTAAGGAGTGGGATATTCAAATAAATGTGTTTGTATTCTTTGCCAGGAGAAAACAAAATTTAATATTAAGCATTAGTTAACAACGATCATCATCAGGGTCAAATTGGACGAAACACATTAGTTGCCATTTGACTTTCCAGTTGTAAAGATGTGCTGATGCAGCTCGCCCTTATCTTTGAAAGTGTCTGTGTGTAAAGATAGTGTGACCATGAGGTCAAAACATTATCAAGGTTTTGATTATTTACTCAAAGAAAGTGCGAATAAGGGCCGTAATGGCGTCCGCGCAGCAAGAGATTTGATAAATCTACAACATACCAAGATCAACCGTAGCAGGTAGTCAAAAACAAAAATCGACTACAAACCAGCCCTGAAACGATTAAAAATAATAAACAAACTAAAATGAATTACTACCGGTTAAGTGAAACTGATGCGTCAAACAAAAATAGATTTGAGGTTCTAAATAACAAAGAAGACACACTAAGAATCTACTCCCAAAGCATTACCAAAATTTGTAGCAGACGTGTGGCGGGCGACGAGTTCAAATTTAAGGGTTCAAATAGGGATGAGGTTAAAATACAGCCAAAACCAATCAAAAATATTGTCACGAGTTGACTTAGTCTTATTTAAAATATTTAATATTATTACAACTAATTATTAAAATAATTAGGATATTAAAATGTGTTGCAATGTGGCGCAATACATAGTATTGATCCGGTCACCTAATGTCTATTTTTAGAATCTAGGGGTTGTATGCACCTTTCCTTGTTCCACTCTTGTGAGACAATTACATATAATATTGATTGTTCTATTAATAACCAAATATGGGTCTCAGATGCATGTACGAAAATGTGCAGTGCACCACATTGATTATCAATAAAACCCCCAACCTGTTTTACAGAGTATAAAAAGGCTAAAGTTTAGTGGTACTAGGACAGTCTACAGCCGTGCTTAGCTAAAGCTAGTTAGTCTAGCTGGTCGTACTCGTCACCAAAATTTTCGCTACAAAAATAAAAAATTGATTTCTTCTTTTGTTTGCTCTAGGAGAATCTTTTTACAGAAAATCAAAAAATCGAATTTTTTGCCCCTTAATAATCTTTTTGTCCTTAGAAGAATTTCACATACTTTCTACAGCAGTTGTATTCTTGTACTAGTCGTTTAATGTTCAGTGTAAGCTAACTTTTTTATTTTAATAGATAGACTCGCAAACGCCAGAGCAAAGTTGTAGGGCAAATTCTTCTCGATTGTATTTAAGAAAAAAAACTTGAGTTTCCAATTTTAATATGGCGGCCACGGTAAAAAATAACTTTTTTTTAATGGAAACGTGGCATTTTGGCTTTAAAATCAGAAAGGTTTTTAAATTCTAAATACAAATTAATAAGAGTAATTTCTTGCTAAAAATAATACTTCTCGAGTTATTAATATATTTTCAAATATCAATTTCCGCGCTTCTGTTGATTCAGTCCGAATATTTTACCCAACCTTATGCTTGCAGAGCGCAGCGGTCGGTCTTTCTTCAACCGCTTCAAGATGTTACAACTTATAAGAACTATTTACTTTAACTAGTGGTGTCTAGACAGGTGTATATCGAAAGTGTTGGAAAATACAAAACAATGTATTTAAATGTATAGGAAAGTCCAGGCGAAGTGTTTCGCTCATTTGACTTCCTAAATACGGCAAATAAATTTAAAGACAACTAAAATTATCATTCATTAATATTCTTGCTACGTTGCTAGTATTCATATAATCACATTATATTTTATGAAGCTAATACAACAGACAAATAGAAATGTCGTTTGTATATTACTCTAATTAAATTACACTGATGTTGCTTATATTTTGATATCGTATCAGTTAAGCTGTCGAATACAGGATGTGCAAAATTCGCGTAATTGTTTTACAAAATAACTTTGTTATAACTAGGGCAGGGAACGTGATTCTCGCAATGTATTTACTCGAGCGCGAATAATTTTGTTCGGTGAATTCTAGTACAACCGTCTGCGATTACACAACAGACAATGAAGCTTGTTAGGAAATTTGCATTGATATGTTAATTTTTGAGGAAAATGTGTTACCTAAGGGGTATTAGACTCCTATTAATGTTGATGCTTGTTAAAGCTTTATTTCTGGCAGTTTTGAGTGATGTTAACGACTGGAATTTGCATTAAGGTGTTTTTCTACTCTACATATTTGACTATTTCCCAATCAAGCTGAACAAGGCTTATTAAATCAGTGTTAATAACCAGGTATGCACATTATTCACAGCGAAATTTAAGCACTCTAGCAATGATACTCAGTGGCGGTTTCTCCATTGGGTCAAATGGTCATTGACCTCCCAATGAAATAAGAAAAAACTAAATAATTACTTTTTGTTTGAGTACATAACATATTATACACTATAATATTTAAAAAATACTTTATAGTTAACGTTTGTATGAGATTTCAATGCGAGAACGTTTATTAAAGAGCTGCCACAGAATCCGAAAACTTTGAATGTTTGAATATCGCGCGCGCGTTAAGCGAATCTATGCGAGGGTCCTATGGCTGTTTGTCCACAATTCCGGCTTAAAAGGCCTTTAAATGAATAAGAGTGAAATAGGAAGCTCATTGTGGTAAAATTCAGATTACACGAGCTAACAAAGGAAAGAAGCTGGTGCGCATTAGAGACTTCAGAGTCGATGACCCCAGTTTTTGATTAAATGAGTAGAATAACAGCGCATGCTAATCACGTGTAGTTGGTGTATTTCTTCACACGTTCGTTTTGTATTGGTATGACACATAAATCTTAATTTAGTGCTATAAAAGGTCTGTGTAAAAAATAATGGAATTTAAATCTCAACGTGGTTTGAAGTTTGAAGAACGTTTGAAGTTAAAAGAAAACGGTCGTCCAGAATCAATCTTAATTATTAAACAAAAAAATTGTATAGAAATAAGTAGGTTAACAGGTATTTTAATGAGTCAATTCAATGAGTTTATCGGATTGGATTTGTGGATGTGATATAAGAAACGCTTTCTTCTGTTTCCCGTGGGTGTTATTCTGCGATGACGCAATGTGGTGTAAAAACGGCGTGATTGACGTAAAACATTTAAAAATTAAAGTACAAAAACATTTTTTATCGGCAAATCATATGAAAAATTCTATGAATTTTGCCACACTTGGTAATGTGGATATCAGATTGCAACTAGACAGTGCTTATCGAAAATTTATTAAAGATTTTAATGAAAATGTTGATAAAAATAGGTATATTTTAAATAAAATTATAGATTGCATAAAGTGTTGCTGAGTAATATAGAAAAAGTTAGGCATTACATTTTTTATAATTTCGTGCCAGCTGCTCCATCGACATGCAGAAAAAGAAATAAAGTAAATGAAAATTCAAAACTTCCAATTGCAGTAGAAATTTGCGACATAATTGTATCGGAGGTTGAACATAGATTTATATTTTCTAATCATTTAATTGTTTCGCAGTTATTTCAAGCAAATAAATTCGAGGAGTACAAACAATGTTTTCCACAAAATGTTTTTAAATTAGTCAAGACTAGTTACCCCGTTATAAACGATTTAAAATTAAACACCGAACTAGAAGTGCTATACGATCGTGAGGATTTTTATGAAAGTGCTGGTGTTGTTGCAATACTACAATTATTTATAAACAACAATTTTTGTCAGACTTTTACCGAAAGTGTAAAACTTATTAAAATTTTGTGTACTTTGCCGATGACAACGGTGAAAAGCAAGCGTTGCTCCTCTACGTTAAAAAGAATAAACATATTTTTGCGTAACACGATAGACCAAGAAAGGTTCAGTGCGTTGGCTATGTTAATTAATAACATTGACAATTTTAATGAACTAGTGATAGATCAGCTAGGCTTCCGGGTTGGAGCCGCGTCATCGGTGCATGAACTGCCGACGTTTCGTCCTCGGTTCCACGGGACATCTTCAGGGCTGTGGTCGCTTTGGGATCTGGGACACAACTGGCGAGACCGGTGCAGGCACCGGGTTTATAAGGGACGGGTGGGTAACAAGATGTGAATGCTGGGTCTGTGATTGGCTGTCGGGCTGTAGGGGTTGAGCGGTTGCAGGGCGGGGCTTGGATTTACTCGGAAATAAAAGTTTGTAGGCATTGTGCAGGGGATAGCTGTGGTCTCGGTTAATATTGTTAGGAGTTTTGTGTATTTCTATGGATTCACGGATCACATCTTCAGGGCTGTGGTCACTTTGGGATCTGGAACACAACTGGCGAGACCGGTGCAGGCACCGGGTTTATAAGGGATGGGTGGGTAACAAGGTGTGAATGCTGGGTCTGTGATTGGCTGTCGGGCTGTAGGGATTGAGCGGTTGCAGGGCGGGGCTTGGATTTATTCGGAAATAAAAGTTTGTAGGCATTGTGCAGGGGATAGCTGTGGTCTCAGTTAATATTGTTAGGAGTTTTGTGTATTTCTATGGATTCACGGATCACACAGTTGAGGTAGGTGGAAGAACGGGCTAGGATTTTGGTCTTGTCAAATTGAATGTTGTGGCCTGTATCGTGTTTATGTTCTGCGTTAGCCGACTCTGCGGGACGTTTCAGTCGAGTGCAGCGCTCGTGTTCAGAAACTCGAACGCTGATCGGCCTCTTCGTCTCACCGATATAGGCTTTCCCACAGGAGCAAGGTACACTATACACACCGCAGGATTGGAGGGTAGGTAACTTGTCTTTGGTCGGAGGAAGGAAATTGGAAAGTTTTTGAAAGGGAGTAAAAACGGTTTCTATGTTTTGTTGTTTAAGTAGTCTGCTGATGCGGTCGGTGGTTTTGTGTATGTAAGGTAGAAATGCTATAGAGGTAGGTGGTGTAGGAGTATTGGTACGTTCTGTGTATGCGGGTTGGGCCTTTTGACTAATAGCGTGTTGGATGTCTCGTTTGTTGTAGCTGTTTTGGGAAAGGACAGTCGTAATGTGGTTGAGTTCGTCTTTTAGGTGGGAGGGTTCAGAAATGGCAAAGGCTCGGTTAACTAAGGAATTGATGACAAAACGTTTCTGGGCGGGATGATGATGGGAATGTGCGTTTAGGTAGCGGTCAGTGTGTGTAGGTTTGCGGTAAACGGAATGTCCTAGTTTGCCGTTAGGGCGACGATTCACTAGGACGTCGAGGAAAGGAAGGTTGTCATTGGATTCAATCTCCATAGTAAAATAGATGTTGGCATGTTGGGAATTTAGGTGTGACAGAAAGTCGGAAAGAGAATCCCGTCCATGAGGCCAGATAACGGAGGTATCATCGACGTGTCTGAACCAACATTTAGGTTTTAAAGGTGCGGAGTCTAGGGCTTCCTGTTCGAATTTAGGTGAGACAGAAAGTCGGAAAGGGAATCCCGTCCATGAGGCCAGATAACGGAGGTATCATCGACGTATCTGAACCAACATTTAGGTTTTAAAGGTGCGGAGTCTAGGGCTTCCTGTTCGAATTTAGGTGAGACAGAAAGTCGGAAAGAGAATCCCGTCCATGAGGCCAGATAACGGAGGTATCATCGACGTGTCTGAACCAACATTTACGTTTTAAAGGTGCGGAGTCTAGGGCTTCCTGTTCGAATTTAGGTGAGACAGAAAGTCGGAAAGGGAATCCCGTCCATGAGGCCAGATAACGGAGGTATCATCGACGTATCTGAACCAACATTTAGGTTTTAAAGGTGCGGAGTCTAGGGCTTCCTGTTCGAATGCTTCCATAAAAATGTTAGCAACGACAGGAGAGAGTGGGGAACCCATGGCAGCACCCGACACTTGTTCGTAATACTGTCCACGGAATAGAAAATAGCTGGAAGCTAGGCAATTTTCTATTAGGAGGGACAAGTCAGTGGGTTGGTTGTGTAAGGAAAGTATGTCCTGGATTAAAGAAATGGAATCAGGGATAGGAACCTTAGTGAACAGGGATTCGACATCAAAATTGACTAAGATATCCTCAGGATTCATAGACAAATTTTGAAGTCGTTGAACAAAATGGTTACAATTTAGGATGAAAGAATCAGTTTTGCCAACATAAGGTTTAAGAATTTTGGAAAGGTATTTCGAAAATTTATAAGTGGGGCAGTTGATAGCACTAACAATGGGACGTAAAGGAATATTAGGTTTGTGGATTTTAGGAAGTCCGTACAGTCTTGGTGTCTGAGAATGTCTGGGAATTAAGGATTTTTGAATTTCTTTTGGAATTGAAGATGATTTTATAAGAGCAGTTGTGGATTTTTCGATGCGGGATGTTGGGTTGGAGGAAAATGTGCGGTAAGCGTCATCGTCGAGTAGTGAAAGGATTTCATTATCATACTCCTCACGGTCAAGCACAACGGTAGCGTTGCCCTTGTCCGCTGCTAATATGATAATATCAGGATTAGTTTTGAGGTTTCTAAGGGCTTGGGATTCGGACTTGGTGCAGTTGGATTTGGGTGGTTTAGAAGAGTTAAGAATTTTAAAGGTTTCGAAACGTATGGGATCTGCTACAAGAGCAGGTAATTTAGAAATAGAAGCTTCAACACCGCACACAATTTCCTCTACAGGAATTCGTTTTGGTGCTAAAGCGAAATTGGGACCTTTGGAAAGAATGGAAATTTCGTCTTGTTTCAGTACGTGTTTGGAGTGGTTGATAACAGTGTGAGTCATAGCTTGTGGTTTGGAAATTTGTTTAGAAGAAAGTAAATCGTATTTCTTTAAGTGGGTTTTCGTAGTTAGTGCGTGAGTAGTCTGTGCTTGTTCGGAAGTTATTGTGTCAATGAGGTCCCAGTCACAAGGGTTAAGGATGTGAGAGAGTTCGAGGTGCAAATGAAAAAGTTCAGAGGACAGGTTGTTGAGGTCCCGTCTGGTTTGCTTGATGCGTTCCCGTATCAAAGCAAACCAGCGCGGCGAAGAATGAGGTTCGATGAACGGGTATTGATATGGTGTTTGACAGTAAGGAATTTAGGAACTACATGGTTATCACGGCATCTCATAAGAAAAGTTAAAGAACAAATGAATCTCACCAATTTCTGTCGTAGGTTACCAAAATGTTTGGTCTTCTTCTGGATTTCTGTCTTGTCCCTCCTAGTAGAAAATTGCCTAGCTTCCACCTATTTTCTATTCCGTGGACAGTATTACGAACAAGTGTCGGCTGCTGCCATGGGTTCCCCACTCTCTCCTGTCGTTGCTAACATTTTTATGGAAGCATTCGAACAGGAAGCCCTAGACTCCGCACCTTTAAAACCTAAATGTTGGTTCAGATACGTCGATGATACCTTCGTTATCTGGCCTCATGGACGGGATTCCCTTTCCGACTTTCTGTCACACCTAAATTCCCAACATGCTAGCATCCATTTTACTATGGAGATTGAATCCAATGACAACCTTCCTTTCCTCGACGTCCTAGTGAGTCGTCGCCCTGACGGCAAACTAGGACATTCCGTGTACCGCAAACCTACACACACTGACCGCTACCTAAACGCACATTCCCATCATCATCCCGCCCAGAATTTGAATTTTTTTTAAATAGCAAGGGGGATCGAGTGACACCTCAATTGAAAAGGTTTTTTAATTCTGCGTCTGATCCTAGAGTTTCAAAAAAATATATTTAACCATAACAAAATGGCGGATTTTAAACAAATGGACTTACTCAATTAAAAATTGTTTTAATTCTTTTATCTAGTAGTCCACTTTTTCATTTGCAGCACAAAATTTTCCCAGAAATAACTCAGGTGGCTGAAAATAATATTGAAAACGTTATGTTCCAACAAGACGGTGCGCCGCCTCATTATTATAAGCCTGTTTCTGACTTTCTCAACGGACATTTTCCCGGAAGATGGATTGGTAGGCTGGGGCCTGTAGAATATCCGGCTCGCTCCCTAGATTTAACTTCCTTAAATTTTTTTCTGTGGGAATATCTGAAATCGAAAGCGTACAGAACTCGTCCAGAAACAATTGAAGAACTGGAGCAACGCATTACAGAAGTTTGCAGAAATATCACCCCAGAAACTTATGAAAATGTAAGGCAGGAATTTCATAACCGACTTTTTATGTGCCAAGAAGTGAATGGTAAACATTTCGAACACTTAATTTAATTAATTTAAGCTTTAATTCTTAGTTTTTTTAAATAGACTTCTTTATCTTCAAACATTGTCATTTTGTTATGGCTGAATATTTTTCTTTAACACTCTAGGATCAGACGCAGAACTAAAAGACCTTTCCAATGAGGTGTCACTCGACCCCCCTTTCTATTTAAAAAAAATCAAAATGGCGCCCAGTCGCCATTTTGGATGATACAAAATTTTAATATAGTCTGAAAAATAGTATTTAATTTCCTACTACAGCACACCAAATTTTGAAGAAAAATATCAAGTCGTTCAAAAGTTAGTTGGGGGGGGGGGGGGGGGGGAGGGTTACTTTATACACACAGTGTATATAATTCTGCACATTTGACTCTGGCTTCACCGTTGTTCCATTACAAACGTTTAAGAATTGATCGCTGCCCAACAGCGTCTGCATCACAAATTGCCATTGCTGCCAGTTGTCTGCATCACGCAGTTTCTTAACTCTGGGTTTATCGATATCCATTTTTATACAGTGTGTTCAAAAAGTAATTACATAAGGGCTGGCCATGGAAAATAAAATTTCTGTCTTTGCATGCTTTAGAATTTAATTGTCATCACTCTGTCACTGTCACTACAAATAACAAATTACAAGCTTAACCTAAAATTTTAAGTAACATCATGTTTTGTTTGTTTAAATTCTAAAGCGTGCAAAGACAAATTTTATTTTCCATGGCCAATCCTTGTGTAATTACTTTTTGAACACATGGTATTAATACGCGTAAAACAATTTTCACAGTACCTACACTTAACTTATTAATTGCACCTGAACCCAACGTTTAACCGTCTAGAATTAACTCGTGTGTCTAAACCGCAACACTTCTTATACAGATTTCAAAAATTTTGCAAACCGCGGGGATTGGACCCATAACCTATTGAAGTATTTGTGGATCGTGGTGATACAAAATAATCATAAAGAAGAAACAAAGAATTTAAAGCAAGTTTACATGACGTAATCCGCAGACCAACTAACTAGTCTTAAATCTAAAATGGGCCGGCGGGTGGTCTAGTGGTTAAAGTCCCAGGCTTTGAAACTAGACTCCCAATGGCAGTTGGTTCGATTCCACTGCTCGTCGGTAATTTTTCTGAACAAGTTAAATCCGGCGGGCCCATGGATGGTGTATGTAGGTGTGTATGTTGGGTTGCATGTCTTCAGGGGTGGGGTGCATGTTAGACCGGTGTATAGCACTGAGTGTGCTGAGCCCGGGTAAGGGGGTGGGATGGGAATCATGGGGTCGTGCTCACGCACGGCTTCATGATTCTTTAAAAAAAAATAAAAATTTAAAATAAGCGCAAAAAACACACATGCAGCATTACATCATCAAGCTTCACAAGTTATTGATATGAGTTACGTTTTTCAGAACAGAAATACATAAAACTTAACAAAGTATATACAAAAAATTTAAAACTGTTATCATTTATCATCACACCAGGCGTAAGTTAAGTGTTTTACACTTCAGTGTACTTTTTTATTCCTTACGTAAACTTATTTTAAAACGTTTCTGAATATGTTTCTCGTAATAAGTTAGATAATACATGAAAAAAAGTTTGTAGATATCAGAACACCTGCATTTTGTAACTTTTTTGTTACTGTTGCATGACAGTATTAACACAGCGATTAGAGCTCGTACTTCCCTTGTTCGGACAACTTACTATTTCGTGTCAGTTCTTAAAAGATGCTTGAACGAGTAACATATACGAAACTGTTGTTTTAGTGTTAGTGTATTATAAGTGAGTGTAGAGTTTAGAAGTGGACAATGCAGACTTATTAAAGGCAGGTTCGACGGCGTTGGAAGGCGTTCCAAGGATTCAACACATCGCAATGTAAGTGATTTTTAATTTTCCGCAGCAGCAAAGCAAGTAGTTAAAACTCGCATTAAAAACTTAAGCGCATCAAATATCCGTTTGGGGGCGATATGAAGCGTACATACACACATAAATACACAACACATTCAAACAATGCGTCCCCGCTGTTTATAGAATCACAGCTAAGCATTTTAGAATTCGGCGTAGAAAATTAAAATAGATGTAGAATAATTAAAAAAACTGGGCGTCCAAGGGCGAAACCAATAAGAAATAAATTATTAAACCAAATTGATTACTGCCAAACAGACTAAAATGGCTTCAATTAAGGACTATATACAGGGTGTTAATGAATTATCGGAACAAACTTCTAGGGCTTGCAAAACACAACAAAGCAAACAACTTTTGCTAATAAATGTGTGGTCAAAAGTGTTTCCTTTCAGGGATAGAGCTTCTCAAAAATTCTTTAAGAAGCGTCCTAAATGTAGGCAACTCAATTTACTATCTACTATTTGTTTCCATAACGACGGAAATTAATACAGGATAAATAAAGCCCTCTTTCCCACTTTTCAAATTCAAATTAAATTTAAAATAAATTAATTAACAAAATGTTTCAAAACTAAGCAATAGAAAATACCAAAATTACAAAGCAAAAATCAACTATTTGAAAAATTTACAATAACTAATTCAAAAATTAACAAAATTATAGTAAATGTTCAAAATGTCGACCCCCAGCTTCTAGACACGAAGAACATCTACGAATTAAATTCCTGCGCACCGGTCCAAATATACCAGGACTCTTTTGAACTTCTTCACATGCAGCAAGAATACGCGCCGTAAGTTCTTCTACAAGTTCTTGGTACAGGCGAGCAGCTTCGCGTGGGTTACCCCAAGCAGCTCCATACATGAACATCATGTCATGCTGTTCAGCAAAAGTGTAATTTGCCATAACACAAAAATACGAACCACAGAACGAAATAACGAAAAAATTATTATCAAAAAAATCACAGAACGAAAAAAGCGAATTATAAAAAGCACAGAAAGAAACGAATGCAAGAAAAGTCGAAAAATATCACAAAAATATCGAATTGTGTCAAAATTGACGTTAATTGAATGCATGTATGTCTAGATCTTTTTTTTTTTCAAAATTCCTTGTGACCTGTGCAAAATAATTGAAAATGCAGTTTGGATTGCCTATTTTCAGGTACTTCTTAAAGAATCTTTAAGAGACTATTTTCTAAAGGAAACACTTTTGACCACACATTTATTAACAAAAGTTGTTTGCTTTGTTGTGTTTTGCAAGCCCTAGAAGTTTGTCCCTACAATTCATTAACACCCTGTATATTTTCAAATGTATTTACAACGCAAGACTTAAAATTAAAGTTTAGTTTTTTGGTGTCATTACACATAAGCATGTACACAGGTCGAAAAATCAAATAACAAAAGAACAATTAAAGTATGTAGGTATATGAATATAAAACTTTCAATAGTAGTAGAGAAACTAATACTCTAGTTTAAATCTGATATGTCACTGTACAGAACACTATCATATGCTTTTCCTATAAGGTAGCGGTTGTAACTCAGTGGTAAGTGCGCGGGCTACTAATGCATCGGATCTAGGTTCGACTCCGGGCCTGGTCGTTTTCCCTCGTAAGGCAACGGGAAACCACCGAGGTGGATTTTTCCCTGGGACAACCTCTTTGGAGAAGAAATGCATACACTTCCTGTGGTTCGGAGCCCACGTTAAACTGTGGTTCCCCTTTGTCTGTCTGTGCAAAATATCTATCTCCGCCAACCAAACACTTTTTAATTCTGTCGTTTCATTGACAACAAAATTGTGTTGTTGCTAGGCAATATCACGAGTCCGAAGAACCAGTGATAACATTATCGTGCATCAACACAATTGAGTTCGTCAACGAAAGACAGAATTAGAGATTTCTTTTAAGAACAGAACAATTAAATTATTATTTAATGTAATTATTTGTTATGTATTAACGCCTTATTTAATTATTAAATGAAAAATAAAAAATTTTGTTGACGTGTTGCTGGAGTTTCTTAAAAAAGTATTATCGTGGCCAGTCAGGGTCTAATTGGTCAAGAACCTGAAAATAAACGGCTGCCATTGGCTGTTACAATGCGAGTGGAATATTCAACACAATGAATTTACTTACAGGATCAAAATGCTTGAAATATTTTTCGTGGATAGTGAAACGCGCACTATTACATTCTAACTACATTTGCATAAGCAGCTGTTAGCCGCAATGACTGACGGGTAGTGGCGCAAAATTTCAAGTTTGTTCCAAACAGATTTTGGCTTTTGTTACATTTGTACTCGGTTACAATTGTTACCGAGATCCCCTACACAAGTTTTATACAGAGCGAACAAAAAAGGTGATGAACCACGTGACCACGTAACATAGGCAACCCATTCTACAGAAGTGGCCATCCTGTTTCAGGACACTAAATCTGACAGTTGTGACAATTACCATTGGCGTTGCATGTACAACTTAGGGCACAGAAAACATATTTTCATAAAAAAATGAATTTGCCACGTCACACATTTTAAAAACTCTGGGAAAATAATAAAAACAGCAAAAGTTAATGATAGGATTTATTTAATAATATTATTGTAGAAAAACATATTTGATTTATAAATTACAATAGCTGCTCAAAATGAGTGCACGAACGCCAATGAAACACAATGACATTGCAAAAGGAAAGAAGCACGGCAGGCAACAATGGTAAATAAAATTCACTGTATTTAAATTAGTCAATGGTCACGCGGTTCTTTACCTCTTTTGCTCGTTCTGTACGATTAAAAAGGGAAAAAACATCTCGATCAATTAAGTGCAAACAATTGGTAGATTGTTATTTAAAAAAGTGACGATTGCGTTACAGCGCTTACAGCATAGGTTTATGTATACACTGTGTCTATAAAGTACCTCCTCCCCCCTGCTAACTTTTGAACGACTTAATATTTACCTACAAAATTTGATGTGCTGTAATGGCAAATTAAATACTATTTTTCAGCTCATATTAAAATTTTGTATCATTCAAAATGGCGACTGGACGCCATTTTGAAATTTTTTTTAATAGAAAGAGGGGCGAGTGACACCTCATTTGAAAGATCTTCTAGTTCTGCGTCTGATCCTAGAGTTTCAAAGAAAAATATTCAGTCATAACAAAATGACAATGTTTGAAGGTAAAGAAGTCTATTTAAAAAAACTAAGAATTAAAGCAAGAAGAAATTAAATTAAGTGTTTGAAATGTTTACCATTCACTTCTTGGCACATAAAAAGTCGGTTATGAAATTCCTGCTTTACATTTTCATAAGTTTCTGGAGTGATATTTCTGCAAACTTCTGTAATGCGTTGCTCCAGTTCTGCAATTGTTTCTGGACGGGTTCTGTACACTTTCGATTTCAGATATCCCCATAGAAAAAAATCTAAGGGGGTTAAATCTGGGGAGCGAGCCGGTTATTCTACAGGCCCCCGCCTACCAATCCATCTTCCAAGAAAATGTCCGTTGAGAAAGTCAGAAACAGCCACCTGAGATATTTCTGGTAAAATTTTGTTCTGCAAATGAAAGAGTGGACTACTGGATAAAAAAAATCAAAACAATTTTGAATTGAGTGAGTCCATTTGTTTAAAATCCGCCATTTTGTTATGACTGAATATTTTTCTTTGAAACTCTAGGATTAGACGCAGAACTAAAATACCTTTCAAATGAGGTGTCTCTCGACCGCCCTTTCTGTTAAAAAATAATTTTCAAAATGGCGCCCAGTCGCCAGTTTGAATGACACAAAATTTTAATATGGGCTGAAAAATAGTATTTAATTTTCCATTACAGCACACCAAATTCTGTGGTGAAATACCATGTGGTTCAAAAGTTAGTAGGGGGGGGGATTACTTTATAGACACAGTGTATAAAAAAATAAGTCAAACGTTACCAAAAGATTAGTTTTTTTTGCTATCTTGATATGTTTCAAAATTAAGTTGGGGCGTAATAAGTGTTGGATCATTCTGTATAGAAGAGATGTGTTAATACCACTTCAAAGATTTTTTACTATAAAATTTAATTTCATTTTAAAAGTTTTGTGGTAAGTTTGAATTTTTAGAAAATTAATATTCTCACTTTGCGCTAATTTTTCATTTTGTGTTGTAAATTTCAGAATAATATGTTGTCAAAACTTTTACTGTAATGATCTGAAGAAACCTAGGTTTTCTTGGCAAAACGTTAATTTTTTCAAGAAATATTAAATGAATTTTCCAACTAATTAAATTTAAACCTGGGAAATGTAACTGGCTGTTAATTTTGTCCATTCCCAATAACGGCGCTTTATTTTTAAAATTCTGATTCAAATTTTTAAAAATATGGGTTTATAATTTTTAATGGATATAGATGAGGAGAGCCGCCGTGGTTCAGCGGTAAGCGTGCGGGGTATTCATGCAGCGGATCCGAGTTCGACTCCCGGCCAGGTCGGTTTTTCCTCGCAAGGCAAGGGAAAATTAGCAAGGTGAATTTTTCCTCAGAACAACCTCTCTGGAGAAGAAGTACATGCACTTCCTGTGGTTCGGAGCCCACGGTAAACTGTAGGTGGTTCTTTATGTCTGTCTGTGCAAAATATGTATTTCCGCGCACCAAACACAGATATCGGAGAGAGGTCGCTAATGCTTTGAATAGGGTATGGCAATAGAGAAGAAGAAGAAGATATACAGAGTGGCTAGGCAAACCCGGCCACTTTTCTTGCGGTGGTCAAGAGATGGCGCTTTAGTAAAGAAAAATTAAATTAAAATACTGGCAACAACGCTGAATCCAAGACGTTTTAGTTATTAAATACGCCTCATATTAAATCAAAACAACCAAAACGTCTTGGATTCTGCGTTGTTGACAGTATTTTAATTTAATTTTTCTTTACTAAAGCGCCATCTCTTGACCACCGCAAGAAAAGTAGCCGGGGTTTTCGTGTAGATGAGGTATTTTTAGCATAACTTCTCTCAGTAATCTCCACACCGTTCCATAAAAATTAAGTGATAATTTTAAATGCAGATTTTCAGTATGACTTCTATTCTTGTACAGGGGATAAAATAAAAAATATTTTGTGATTTGAAGATCAATGTCTAATTAAAACTATAATCATTAGCGCATCTTTTATAATGTAGGTCAAGTTTCTAGAATTGGGGTATTTTTTTTATAAATTGGCTTAGTAATTCTAAACCTATTTAATGTAACTAAGCTGTTAAAGAATGTTGTATGATGTGTGATGTCTATGTCTAGTTGAGTGAAAGTGTAACTGTTAGGGTATTTCCAACATAAGCGCGTCTGGTTGCCTATAAACATTTTTGTTTTATTAAAATAACTGCGCAATGAAGTGCACCCCTGTATACTTAGTTGGTCCACACTGTGTATATATTTATTTAAGCAAAACCGCCGAAGGGATTGTTTCTTCCTGTTCTTTGCTTTTTTTTCATTAAAACCAGGCTAATTTAATTACGCCATCACACCGAGGAAAAAAAAGCAGAGTCCTGAGCTTCTAGGCGAGGACGACACAGACAAACAACTTAAATAATTATACATCCACCTTGGCCCATCCATTTCAATCCGTTGCATTCGTAAGTAGGGTTTTTCTTCTGCCACTCTCTTCTTGTACAGGGTGAGCCGTTGGGGGCAATACGCGTGCGTGTGTGGGGCGGCGTCGGTGTCAGCGGGCGTCGCGGTGCTCCAGATGAGGGTAGGTGTACAGTGTTTTTCACCCGACGGTCTGGAGATGCTCGCGTCCACCGTCCGCGCCGACTTTTCCATCGTATTGTGGTGGTGACATTTTTGTTGTGACTTGTGAAACGAACGTTTGTGACAGGAATGCTTTTAATTGACAAATGTGTGATTGTTTGGAGTTTCTTAAATTGTTATTTTTCTTTGGGTGAGTTTTTCTTCTGAAATTTTAATACTAATTAAATTTTTTATCAACGGAAAAAGTGTAAGGGAGTTTTAAGCTCTCAGGTTTTGATGAAAATCTTACCGACCGCAATTTCCGGCGGGCTTCTTTTAAAATTGCTTTTCTGAATTATAGTTGATGTTTAACCAAGCGGAAAAAGATGACCGGCTTTTTCTTATCGTTTTGGGGTAACTCAAAGGTTAGAGGAATTTATATTACCTTAAAGGAATTTTGAAGGAAGTATAATTAATAAAAAAAAAATTAATTTTGTGTAAAATATTTTTCGTCAATTTTTATATTTTACGAATTTTAGTCCAAAATAACTGTAAAAAGCTCTGGCAATTGAACCCTTTGAGTGAAAACTTTTCATACAAATTTATAAAATTACATACAATTTCAAAACGTTTTTATATAAAGCTTTTAAAAGGTACAATTTCCTATAAATTCCACATAATGTCATTTTAAAGTTATTGTAATGGACCGAATGATGACCTACTTTATTGAATACTTGCAGTGTTGAAAACGTTTGCATTTTGTTCGCGGGTGGAACAAATAAATATCCACAAAATCACTACGTTGAAAATGGGCCGCAGGTCACAGAATTAGATTGGTTTCCAAACCAACCAATAAAAGTTTAACGTGTTTTGAGATTGAAGTAAAAAGAAGCTTTTTACATTGTTAATAATATTTTTATTAAAGCCCTAGAACAAAAAAAATATTGATTTTAAATTGTGTTACTATTAAGCGCAGGTTGGCCATTTATCATAAAACATGCTAATGAAACTACCGTTAAAATATACAATTACAACAATTTTGTGTTATACCGGGTACAAATATTTAAACCCACAGTAGATTACAGTCCATACAAATACATAAAACATTTGTTTGTTGCAAAAAATGAGCAAAGCACTTAGCCTGGACTTCCCTATCCTTTAGACATTGTTACTTATCACACATTTAAAAGTATATTATTATTAATGTGTTACGCCCCTACATTGACTATAATAACATCGCTCTACTCTTACCACTATATCAAGACCATAGCTGCATAATAGTAATAATATAAAAACACGTTACATGATACTAAAGCTTTCATAAAAAAATAATAGTATAGACTTAGTGAGAATCTCTTTATTTATTTAACTACTGACTAGAAAGAGAGAGATTAGTAATTAGGCGTTTACAAATTAAATTGTTCGCATTGTAATTCGGTTTATATAGGCCAGACAATTAGAAATTTTGATATTAGGTATAAAGAACACGTACGTTGTTACAACTACAAACACCCACATAAATCCAATTACGCTAAACACTTACTATAACACAATCATTCAATGACACTGTAAAATGTTTACATTTTTGTGATGATATACGTAAATTAGATATACTAAAAGCTTTTGAAATTTACAAACATTTAAAAACTGTACCGTTAATGCAAGAGCAAATTCATCTCTTAAATTCACCTCTATTGGACATTTTGGAATAAGAAATCAAGTCATCTGCAGACGATTACAGAGATCAAGTCACCAAGTTCTATTGCTATAACAACACTAACTGTTTACTTTCTATAACCTTTGACAATGGCATGTAAACATGGCGAAATACGTATAAGGTTAAGATAAATAAATATTGTTGAAGTAATTAAGTATTTTATATACCTATAATCAATATATTAGTAAAAGGTCGACAGGTAGCTGTGTGTGTGTGTGTACTTCGGTCTCGCACCGAAAGACCTGTCGACGCATGGGACTCAGTGAGAAAGAGAGCGAGTGATATTGTAAAGTAAACTGAAAACTTTCCAGTTTTTTTCTGAAAAAAATCGATTTTTTGATTTTTTGGAAAAAGATTCCTTGGAATCAAAGAAACCCAAAAACGAAAGAACCAAATCGACCGCCAAAATATGGGTGGGAGGAAAAAAAAATAATCCCTTCAAATAATGCCGTATGGTAAAATTAAATTGAGAACTTTATTCTACTATCACTTATGAGCAATTTAGCCCAAACAAAAATTTTTTTATCGACCCCGCTTATTAAATAAGGGGGTGGGAATTATCGATTGTCGAAAATTCATAGAAGGTGTCACTAAGAAGTTGGCGAATTGGGACACAAACCAAATTGTAGCTGATTTATAGCTCTATAGGTCCACAAAATTAAAATAAAATCGCTATTCTATGAGCAATATCTGTTTGAAAAAGTCAAAGCATCATATTTTTTTCATTTCACAGTTTTAGTAGTTCCAAAAATTCTAGTAGCTTATAACATTGTCTATTTTTAGGACATTTACAATATTAAGTTTAATCTTGATCTGATAATTCGTTTTTGAGTAAATGGGCGTTAAAGCTCAAATCTTCAAAAATTCATAGAAGACGTCAGAGATAAACTTACGAGCTGGGACGCAAACACAATTGTAGCTCTTTTTTAGTTCTATGAGCTTACAAAATTTAAACAAAATCGTGTTGCCAGTTTGTCAGTAATAAATTTTTTAAAATTTCTGATGTTTGGAAAAAAATTTCAGTTCATAGCTTTTCACTTTTCGAAACTTTCTTTGCACAGTAACATTGTGCCTGTATAGGGCTATAACGATAAATTATTTTAAGTAATAAGGCGCTAAAATCAAAATTTTCAACATTTGCAGCGGCCGCCAAGTTCGAAAAAAAAAGCGTTAAATTTGCCTTAAAGTTTTATATCAGATTCCGTTTTTAAATTTATAAAATTTGATTTAGCAAAAAAACATTCCGCTTCCAATTTCGGATTTCTTTAAAAACTTTATTTGTCACTGAATTCTTAATATACTCCCAGATTCCAAAGTTTACCAAAATTCGACCATCCGTTCGGGAGTTATGATGCACCATACACATACCCACCTACCCATAGACAGACATTTTTCTCAAAGGTCCAAAACGTGTATTTACGTTAAAATCTCTATTTCGAACATGTTCAAGAAATCAATACTTTTCTATACTAAAAGATTCTGATTAATGGTAAAATCGCAGAATTTTTTATATTTTTTCTTGCAAACGTGTTTATACTCAAATTGTTCTATTTGATAATACAGTGAAAGTTACACAAAAATTAAGTTTGGTAGAACTAAAATTCTTAAGTGTTTTTTCCATTTACAAAAATAAGAAAATACTAATTACGTAATTAGGTAACAAGCATTGAGCGCCTCCAATTTCGTAGCTTATCATTACCACTTTATCAGTTATCTCGAGCAAGGTAAGTTTTTATGTTTTCGCCACATTGGATTTAGATTACAGTTTACGTAATAAATAATAACTTTGTAGAGTTTAAATGCGTTTTCTATCAATCTCGGCAGTTCTCAAACAAAACGTTATTTTAATTTATTGTTAATAAAAAAAAAACTTAAGTAAATTACGATAAATGAATGGTAAAACTGCATTTTACTTGGACTAATCTATTGGTGTTTTGAATATTTCTTCCTATTTTTGGTACACCCTGTATATTTCGTTTCGTAAGGTCGATTGTGTTATCATTAGCTAAAGATTAAGTTGCTGCATAACATTGCAATTAAAAGCTTTCTAAAATCCAAGACGGAAGTAAAGTTAAATATTGTATTATACAGGGTGTACCAGGACGTGTAAGGCAAGGTACAGAAAATTTCTTCAATAACAGCTGTACGAGAACAAGAGGAGCGCATTTTAAGTAACCCTCCCCCTCCTCAATCTTGATAACTTTTAAACAACGTAATATTTCGCTAAAAAAATTTCTATGCTATTAATAATGGGAGGTTAAATACAATTTTTTAGCTCTTATTGAAATTTTGCAACTTTCAAAATGGCGGTTGGGCGTTATTCTGAAAAAAAAAAAGCAAATGTTTTTTAATTTTGCGTCTGATAGTAGAGTTTCAAAGAGAAATATTCAATCAGAGCAAAACGACAAATTAGCGAACATAAACAAGTTTATTTAAAAAAATTAAATCGAGTATTGGAAATGTTAACCACTGGCTTTTGCTTTTTGCCATATAAAAAGTCGGTTATCAAATTCAGGTATGCCTACAGGAAAAAATCTAAGGGGTTTAAATCCGGGGAGCGAGCTGGCTATTCCATGAAACCCCTCTTTTCAATTAATCTTCACGTTTAGAAAGTTAGTACCAGGGTCTATAACCAAAACGATTTTGAATTAGGTTATTCCATTAGTTTAAAAACCGCCATTTTGTTCTAGATGAATATTTCTTTTTGAATTTGTAGGCTCACACGTGGAATTAAAAGACCTTTTAAATGAGGTGTCGCTCGGCGTAACGGTTAACTTTGTTTTTCAACATTGAGCTGAGCCGCCATTGTAAAAGATACAAAATTTACTTAATTGTCAGACTGTATATACGAGTGACAGACCAAACGTTTCTTAATGAAACACCCTGTATATTTATGTATATTCTTATTAGCGTTTGGATTGCGTTTCTGCATATTTTTTGTTTTTAAAATTTCGTTGCGGTGTTGCCAAGTTATTCAACTTTTTTCGAAAAAGTTGACAATTGCAGACCTCACTAATAAAATCTGCACTAGCCGTGTTGCCACGAATAAACAAACTTTTTCTTTTAACATTGGCCAAGACCATGTATGTTTTAAAGTCTAATTTGGTTATACAGGGTGTTTGTTTGTCGCAACGGTGCAAAAATGTGTCATAACATGCGTTTTAAAAAATAAAATTCTGTATATTTTTAACATTTACTTATAAATTTGTTAATCTTAGAATCAGTTATTGTAAATTTTTCAAATAGTTGATTTTTGCTTTGAAATTTGGTTTTTTCTATTGCTTAGTTTTGAAACATTTTGTTAATTAATTTATTTTAAATTTAGTTTGAATTTGAAAAGTGGGAAAGAGGGCTTTATTTATCCTGTATTAATTTCCGTCCTTATGGAAACAAATAGTAGGTAGTAAAATGAGTTGCCTACATTTAGGCGCTTCTTAAAGAATCTTTGAGAAGCTCTATGGCTGAAAGGAAACACTTTTGACCACACATTTATTAACAAAAGTTGTTTGTTTTGTTGTGTTTGTCCCTACAATTCATTAACACCCTGTATAAAGCTTTTTGCGCCCTATAAATTTTATTAATCAGTGGTTTTCGAGAAAATTAAATTCTAAGCAAAAAATCAAATAACATGCAGAGTGTTTTATTTAAAATAGCGCAGTAATGTGCTGTACATGCGTAACTAAATACTCAGTATAATTTTTGGTAATTTAAGGCTACGCAACGATTAATTACCAACAACTTTCGTTGAAAATTAAATTTGATATTCTTAACAGTTTAGGAAATAAAAGTGGGGTTAAATGAGTCACCCTGTATACAGATTTAATATTTATTTTGACTAACTTTCTTGTTGTAGTGGACAAAAACAAGCAAAAATAATTTTTCAATAAATTCATATTTACGACGTAGCATCAAAGCAAACTTTATCGCCGATCATAAAACACAAAACTAATTTTTGTATTTCTCTCACGCGTTGGAGAGAAAGCCGGATCATCAATGCCCTTTAAGTGTCAAGGGCTGACGCATAGGAATCAAAAAAGGCTTAGTTCGAACTTTACACGCGGACTGCTTTTTGATGCATTATTTAGGGCAACCTGTGACCTGTGACACTACAGGACCAAACACCTTCGCACATGACTACAGCATGTGCCACCTAACCTTGCAAATTTGAGTGGGCTTTGATTCGGCTACTTACGCTTTGTTTCGTCGGTAATCGTAACTTAAACTAGCTCTAATTGGCTGCTGGACAGTGTGGTACACTCTACTAAAAAGTGAAAGTCAATTTATTTATAGTTTACGAGAAATTGTGGATTTTTTGACAAATTAAAAGGCCGTGCGCCATAAGATTAGAAACAGTTTGCTTTGAGGAGGGATTAACGATAATTTAGGTTACGTGTAAAAAATACAGCAAAGAAACTAGAAATGTAATAAAAAACCGTTGCTTTTGCTTGAGAGTGTAACGGCTTCTCGCCTTTTAAAGTTATCGTCATTTTTTTTGCAAGGTTAAATGGCACTTGCTGTACATCCCAATAATGAGCCCTGTCAAGTTTGATTCGTCCGAAATATGACATCCCTCATTTCGTCCTAGAGGAATTTCGTTTTGTTATATACTAGAATTAGCAGAGCGGCCGATTGAACCCAGAGTGAGTGAGCGTGGGCAGAAAATGGAGTGATTTGGGGGAGAAGCTCGATGTGAATTTTTAATGAGTCGTGTTATCTGCAGTGAAGGTTTTTTTGCTAGAACAGAAGCCCAAAGCTCTTTCTTTTTTTATGACTATTATGTCAGGGCATAAAAATGTAAAATTGACGTTTCAAGATTTTACCTACTACCCAATTTTCATATAGATGGGGATTTAATAACGCCAGGACGTTAATAATTATGTTTCATATAAGCATCTGGTTTTATTTTTTGGCATATTACACATAAAAAGCATTATAAAGCCAGACGCTAGTAGTTACAGTATTTACCTAGTACGGTTTCAGGGGATTTTTGTTTTCTCCCAATAATATAATTTAAACGGTGGGCGTGGTTTAGGCACAATAACTACATTCTATTATTAGTAAACAACAGCTGTTAGTACGTAGTAAAGATGATGAACGTTTTTAGAGTTTTTTTATTTCCCCTCAAATGTGTCGTTTATACGCCGAAACTTGAGGTAATAGCGCCATCTATTTGAAATTAAACTGATGTAGATTGATAATTAGGAGTACAGAATCATGAAAGGGGAATTAGAAAAGTAATGCCCTCTATTGTTCGGCGAGGAAAGTTGCAAGGCAACAAACCGATATTTGAGTGTGAAAGGAACTCGCTGGTGTAACGCAAACCGTAAGGGCGCCCTCGCAAACTAACAGGTGAGCAAACGAAAGTGACATCGAGTTTGGCTTTGAAAATTGAAACGTATGTCTGTTAGAAGTTCAACTTTGACATGACTTTGATACTTCTCGAAGTAATGATGCACATGACAATGTGATTTCGCTTTCGTTTGTTCACATTGAATTAATCACAGACATATGTTTCAATTTTCAAAGCCAAACTTGATGTCACTTTCGTTTGCTCACATGTTATTATAATAGACCGCCACCCCCACTTCCATTTTGTTATTTGACAAACATTGACAGCTACAAAGCGACAATTATGTCAATATCATTCAGAAATTCTACAGTGGATAATAAAATATAACAACTTACTTGTCCATTTTGTACTAATTAATCAAAACAAAAACACCCATAGATTTATATATAGTTCTGTTAGAGCGCAGCTGTTGAACCAACAAATAAGTGAAGCTAATCGGCATTTTCTAGGAGGTCAAAATTTTAAAGTAAATTGTTATGTATTGCGTATTTACTACAAAATTTACCATTATTCTGTTGTAATCGCATACTATTACAAATCATGTTTTTAAAACTTAGTTTAAAAAATTGCAAACTGGCTTTTTTTCTCCAACTATTGTTGTAACCAACTATACCACATACTTGCACCATACCTTCCAATTAGATTTTACAATTATAAGTTGTATATAGGTGTTAATTTTTATCAACGCTGAATTGCAAAACAGTATTTGAATTTGTAAGATATCACAATCTGACGTTGACCTTCTACAAAGTGGCGTCAAGATTAATTTTTATGTAGAAATCGTGTATCTAGTAAAACTATATAGAAAGCTGTCAAAAACATAAACAAAACCAATTAACCTAACCGTGAACAACACAACTATCCATCATTCCAGAACACGTGGCATACCAAAATGGCGACGTAGGGCACGCAAAATATCGAACGTCAGCTGAACACGTGTATACCCCTGCCCTACGGCGCCATATTGGTTTGGCTTGTGTTACGTCATATTGAAATAATGGATAACAGTTTCACGCACAAAACTGCATGAGCTACCACTGCGTTGCTATTCGTCCATTTGAGAAACAGGATATGATGTGAAATTAAATAAATAATTTTATATTTATATTTTAAGTATAAACACGTAAACAGACCGTTTTCTTTTGTAAAAATTTAAATTGTGCAACATTTTCTCATTTTTACTAAAAATGTGAAGACTGATTTTGTACATTTTCGTACAATCATGCTGGTTAGAACTACACTGATGCGCTAACATATGCACAGGGAAAAAAGCAGCCAAAACCTTGTAACAGATATGATATCTTAAGAAGAAGCTTTAATTTTAAAGATCAAGGCCGCATTAATTAGATTTATAAGATAAAGGCACAAGGAATGAAATTTTAATATATTGTAACAACGACAAAGTACGGTATATTGCTTTTCAATAGAAAGTTTGCACATTGGGGGCGCTGCAATCGCTGTCGTTATCTAGGCTCGACAGCAGATGGTTCTGCAATCAAAACTGAGTATTAGTTTAGTTGACATTTGGATCTAAATTTGATTTGAGAAACATTCAACCAACAATCCTTTTAAATGGATAATTACCAGCAGAAATTAAAAGAAACAAATTTAATACTCAACCTTGATTGCAGAGCCATCTGCTGCCGAAACTAAGTAATGGTATAAAATACCTAATAACTATTGCCCCGCAGCGTTTCGACATGCAACTCTCCTATTCTAAGCGCAATATCGTTATTAGGAGGTTTAAAATGAAAAAGTAGAAACAGTTAATTTACCTCAAATCTATTCAAATTGGGAATGAGTATGAACCCTTCTGCCTCTTTACATTGCAGTTTAATCTGTATAAATATGCTCCAAACTTCATATTAGGGAATCGAAAGGATAAAGACATACATTTACCCAATGGGAGGTTTCGTTTAAAATATTATCCACTAGAGGGCAGCAGGGACAAACGCGGTTACTGTCAAAATTTGAACTTTGTGATATTATCAACTTTTTCTTTATATCAAAAAGTAAACGAGTTGGTAAATATTATTTGTTGTCGTAATCCACATGGCCTTGCTGACATCTAACGGTTGATTATAAAAATAGCTAGAAAACTTCCCACTATTTAAATATTATTCACAATGTACATGGGTAAAATATTTATTCCGTTTGGATATTTCAAATTGAAGTATAATGATTAAATGTAGTTAGTTTTTACTTTAAGACGGCATTGCATTGAGAAAGCTAGCTTTATTCAAAAAGCGTTAAGAATTGTGAAGGTCTAGCTTAAAAAGAATTACAAGAACTCGAACCTCTGACGATGTGAGAACCTTTGATGTTTAGATGTCGCACGCTACGCTGATAAACGAAGAGTTTTTGTGGAATTCTTAGAGCTACCCCGACAAGGAGGTGTAAATGTATCTGACTGAAAAACTTTTGCTTTGCACCGTAAATAGAATGAATTTTGGAAGAGTTGCACGTAAAAATTTCACCATTCACATTTTACAGAATTGCGGTAAAAAATTCAAGTCCCAAACTTTTTAATTATTTTTTAGCAAAACATTAAAAGCCCCTACGTTTTAGAGATTATTGCGTATCCTTTTTACGCAATTCAAATATCTCTACTCGAAGTAAGTTCTCTATACTTCTGGCAACACTGCGCACAATTCCTCCTGTACCTCCCTTAGACTTCTCCTTAAGCCAGCCCTGACAAGCTCTGCTTAATTTAATTCGAACACATTATTTGAATAAAATTTAATCTCGTAGGCTTATTAACGTAATACTTTAATGTTATCAATTTGTGTTTTTGTTAGATGATTTATCTAATATGTTGTATTTTATATAACAATCCAGTTTAAAATTCAACCTTGGACATGTTATATACGCAGGTGTGATAACTGATAAAGTGATAAATAGTTTCAATAACTTTTTTATTAGGTAGGTACGTAAAATGTGTCACTTTGGAAACTTGAAATTGTACAGAAATTTTGCGCAGTGTTGAACGTGTGTATATGAATAATGGATACCCCAAAGGACCTTTTCTACTAAGAAATCAATAGCAATTTCTGTAAAATAGATACGGTTGCTGATACGCACAGGATGTTCTTAAAAGGTGTGGCATAAATTTAACCACTGATTCTTCAGACCAAACAACGTCGATTTAACTTAAGTTACCTTGTTACGAAAACGCTTGGTTACGGAGCTACAGTCTTGCGAAAATGGAACAGTATAACCACTCTTATATAACTTTAGCAGTAGTTGCATTAAAAGTTTATTATTTTAAATAAGGAAACAATCAATTTAGTACAAATAGGAATTTCTTCCGTCGTTGACCAAAAACACTAAAATTCAGGAAACGAATAGGTTTAAGTACACCTGAAATTGTGTTGTTAAACAAAAAAAAAATAAAGTTTAGGAAAATAAAAGATTCTAGTACTCTGTATTACTCCCGTCGTTGAACTAAAATTAGGGAAAGAAATATTTGATTTTAGTCAAGAGTTTAAAAGGAATTCTGTTAAGGGATAAGCACAAATGGAGAATTATCCCGTCGCGCCGTTGAATCAACTTTAATTAAATTAAAAGAAACATTTGGCTTAAGTACCAATAGAACCACTTACTTTTGAAATTTTTTAGATATCTTTTAAAAGTTTTCATGACGGGTATTGATGGGTCGCTATTGTAAAACAGGATATATTTGGTAAAAGCTAAAAATTATCAACGGAAAGAATAAGAACAGAAAAAGCGTTTTTTTTACGCCGGATCCCTATTGCAATGTCAAACCGATCTTTAAATGTACAAGATTGTTCAAAAATGCAATCATAGAAAGCAGATAGATTAAGGTGTGGCAAAATACGTCCTTCTAGTGCAAAAATCAGTTCTTGCACTAGCTAAACTACTTAAAATTCTTCTTTAACATTTATAATAGAGTTAAGCAGACATTGTTGTGAATGTGTGAAAGTTGTTAAACAAAATAAAAATAAAATTTAGGAAAATAATTGATTCTAGTACTGTGTATTACTCCCGTCGTTGAACTAAAATTAGGGAAAGAAATATTTGATTTTAATCAAGGGTTAAAAAGGAATTCTGTTAAGGGATAAGCACAAATGGAGAATTATCCCGTCGCGCCGTTGAATCGACTTTAATTAAAATAAAAGAAACATTTGGCTTAAGTACCAATAGAACCACTTACTTTTGAAATTTTTTAGATATCTTTTAAAAGTTTTCATGACGGGTATTGATGGGTCGCTATTGTAAAACAGGATATATTTGGTAAAAGCTAAAAATTATCAACGGAAAGAATAAGAACAGAAAAAGCGTTTTTTACGCCGGATCCCTATTGCAATGTCAAGCCGATCTTTAAATGTACAAGATTGTTCAAAAATGCAATCATAGAAAGCAGATAGATTAAGGTGTGGCAAAATACGTCCTTCTAGTGCAAAAATCAGTTCTTGCACTAGCTAAACTACTTAAAATTCTTCTTTAACATTTATAATAGAGTTAAGCAGACATTGTTGTGAATGTGTGAAAGTTGTTAAACAAAATAAAAATAAAATTTAGGAAAATAATTGATTCTAGTACTGTGTATTACTCCCGTCGTTGAACTAAAATTAGGGAAAGAAATATTTGATTTTAATCAAGGGTTAAAAAGGAATTCTGTTAAGGGATAAGCACAAATGGAGAATTATCCCGTCGCTTCGTTGAATCAACTTTAATTAAAATAAAAGAAACATTTGGCTTAAGTACAATTGGGTATTTCTCCCGTCGTTAAATTAAAATTAACTAAAATCAAGAATATAATCGGTTCAGTAAAACTGGGGATTTCTCCCGTCGTTGAACTAAAATTAGCTGAAATCAGAAAAATAATCGGTTCAGTACAACTGGGGATTCCTTCCGTCGGTAAACTTAAATTAACAAATGAGAAAAATAAGCGGTTTAAGAACAACTGGGAATACTTCCGCCGTTGAATAAAAAAACTCAACTTCAGGAAAATAATCGGTTTATGTACAACTGGGGAATTCTGCTGTCGTTGACTTAATATAAACTAAAAGAAATACTCGGTTTTAATCAGAACCTCAAGATGAATTCGAGATTTCTGATCGGGTTCTCTCAAGAAGAAGAATTATAATTGATCTTTTCTGGGCATGGGTTCTGGTATGATACTGAAGAAATCTGGCGAAAGGATAGGCTGAAGTGCACGTGCAATGTTTCCTGCGTCTGTAGCTAAGTTTAGAGTGTTTATGACAGTCAACTTCAACGAAAGCAATTTCTGTTGAAACTCATCAATGCAAAGCTGCAAGCTGCTTTATATTTTCTCCTTTTACTAAATTTTATCATCAAAACTAACCATTTTGACCTAAAAGTTACAGGCACGTAAAATTTTAAGTATAAGAAAGAAATGAGACTCTTTGTGTAAAATTCTCAATCAGAAAATAAACTAAGACACTATACCATAGAAATAGTAAAGTTATGTTAATACCAACCCTTTTAGTAAATTTGCAATAAATACTAATACAGTACCTAATTAAGGCCACTTCTTAAGAATTCCTCGAACGAAGACGCTACAAAAAAACCCATCAGAGATTCTCAAATTAAGATACATGTATTCGTCGGTTTTCCGGATTTATTCAATTACTTGGAGTAAGATTACACTAGGGAAAACTGTTTTATTATACACCAAATGGTATCAAAACGCCGCATAAACTCGTTTAGCATCCGAAGCTCCCCCTCGGACCAAATACTAATGAAAGCTCTTTATACAACACAGATACGAGGAAAAACGTCCTATAATTCGATGAACATTACAAGCGCCATTTGTTTCCAAATTTGACCCTTGTAAAATATTAATGAGACTTGTAAGTGTTTCGATTGGTTTATCTCTGAAACGGAAACGCGAAACTGGTTTAAAAATGTTTAGAGATGTTTGTAAATAGGCATTAATCTGTTTGAAAAGGTAAGCTTGTAACGTCTGCTAAATAGCATTTAAACATTTTCAGTAATTTGCGAAACTTTAATAGTGAATAATTTCAAAAATGGTACTAAAACTAATTATTTTAACACCTGGCCTGCTAGATCTCCTGACCATAATGCAACTGAAGTTTGGCCATCTCAAAAGAGCGGCTTGTATTTATGAATAATTTTTTATATTTAATCATTTAATTTCTTTGATGATTTGTTTCTAGCAGAAACAGATTCAACCTATCAGATTCTACCACACTATCCCTATTATTTCTTCATTATATTATAAATATCGCAAAAAGGTTCTCATGTTTAGTTCAGAACCAGACATGAGCATGTTTTGACTTTAATTTAAACAATAACGATTAGACCAAAGCCTGAAAATGTTTTACAGTAGCAATTTAAAAAAAGTTTGTGCACTAACGGTGACTAGTTTAGCACATGACCTGCTCGATCTCCAGACTTTATTCACGTTATTTTTAACTATGGAGCTACGCCGCTCTAAAGGAAGGAATGTGGTTCTTATTTATTCTCTGTTTGCAACAGAAAATATAATATATCCGACTGATCATATTTTTATACACTTTTTCAACAAAATCAATTTCAATACGTTATCTATGTTGAAGCTTTTAGACAGTTTGCAGAAATTTTGTGATAATCTTTGAGTTAAAGATTGCCTGCTAGATCGCCAGACTTTCATTTACATAAAATTTCCATGAACATCAAATTTATAGCAGAAAGTGGTACGGATTTGACTGAACGTATTGTATACATTCACAGCCTATTGTTAAAGAGCTTATACGTTGTATTAGCTATAATCTCTTGTTTGGATGACTAACGAAATTATCATTAGTGCTTCTTTGTACTCAGCAGGTTTTGATGTTATAAAATGTTTTTTTGATGTCAACAAATTTTCTGCATCAGAAATGTTTTTTGTCGTTAAAATCTAAACAAATATTTTGTAATGCTAGTAAAAAATATTAGAAGTTTGTAATTGGTTTTTGACGCCTAAAGTTAATATTTTGACGTCAAAATTCAATTTTTTTGACGTTCCGAATTGATTGTTTGACGCCTGGAAATTGTTTTATAATGCAGAAATATGAAAAAAGAAGAATTAATTATAAATAAATTACACGCATTTTTTGACGTCAATAAACATTTCTTTAGGCCAAAATCAGATTTTTATTGGAAATAACTGCATTATTGTGTACCATACCATGCCATGCCATACACAAAGATTTTGCCTCATAGTTCTTAATTGCGTATAGCCTGCGAAGCAGGTCTTTTGGGAATTATAAAATATTTTGTAACGCAAAAAAATTTATCGGAGTCAAAATGCTTTATTGGCGTTAAAAACTAAAAAATTGTATTCTGATGTCAATAAATAATATTTCGTTTTTTGTTGATTTTTGCGTCAAGTAATCATTTTCAAATGTCTAAAATTATTATTTTGACGTCATAATTTAATTTTTTGGCGTCACAAATTGCTTTTCGTCAACTGCCTTATAATGTAGGAAAATTGAAAAAAGAAAACTGTTTAATTATTATAACGTTACTCATTACGTTACAATTTTTTGACGTCAAAAATGGAATTTATAGACGAAAAAAATACTCATTCGGTAACGTTTGCAGATCGCTTGCACAACTTACAATTAAATAATAAATCGACATAAATACCATAATTAACCATTGGAAGAGGTCATTAAATGATCTTTGACGCCAAAAACATATTCATTGAAGTCAAAATATCATTTCTTGTCGTCGGATAATAACTCATTTTTTGTTCCTTTACTGCCTTTATTTTAAATTACCTGAAGAATCTTTAGACGACAAGAAATGTTTTTTGACGTTTTAAAATGTTTTTTTGACGCCATAAAATAAATTTAGAAAAGAGTAATAGTTTTTTTGACGTCAAAATATATCATCTTACGCCAAAAATAGAATTTATAGACGTCAAACAAATAAACATTTGTTAACGCTGTCATATCGTTTGCACAAATTACAATTAAATGATAAATTGGCATAAATACCATAATTAATTATTTTCAGCGGCCAGTAAATGATTTTTGACGTCAAAATCAAATTTCATGAAGTTAAAAAATACCATTTCTTGTCGTCGGATAATAATTAATTTTTCGTTCTTTTAATACTTTATTTTAAATTGCTTGAAGAACCTTTAGACGACAGAAAATGTTTTTTGACGTCATAAAATTAACTTCTGAACTTTTTTGTTTTATATTGTAGGAATATGAAAAAAACGATTTAATTATTAATCAATTACACGAATTTTTTAACGTTTATACTCATTTATGCTAAAGATGTTTTTTGACAATAATGCAGTTCATACACAAAGATTTTGCTTTATTGATCTCTATATGGAGTATAGCCTGCGAAGCAGGTTTTCTTGCCGTCAAAAACATTGATCGGCGTCCAAAGCGCTTTTTTCATTTATATTATGATGTCAATAAATAATAATTGACGTCTATTGCTGATTTCTGGGGTCAAAAAAATCATTTATTAACAGCTAAAACTATTCTTTTGACGTCAAAATTTAATTTTTTGGCGTCACAAAATTATTTTTTGACGTATGGCAATTGTTTTATAACGTAGGAAAAAAACCGGTTCAATTATTAATAGATTAAACGGATTTTTTGACGTCAATACATTGGGTGGCAAGGCAATCATTAGCCAGCCCGTATTTTCTAGAGTTTTTCAGATACAGCAATAAAGTTTAGCATAGCTAATATGTTCTCAAAAAGGCACATTCTGACATATTTGACACACTTTTTGACTTTTGGTTTTACCGCAAATGACTTCAACTTTTGAATTTCAAATAGGACAATATATTGCTATGATATTTAGAGGTGTTTGATTTGACTGGGGTATTGTGGTTGCTGGAAGGCAATTTTTGGATTGTTTGTTGCAGTTCAATTTACTTTTGGAGATTTATGAAGACTTGTAAGATTTTAATGTTCTGACTTATAAACTCAGGGTCGCGTATTTTTGCTAGAATTCCTGTTATAAATTCTAATAATTGTTATTTTTCGTATGGTACTGAAAGAAAAGAAAAACACAACAGATTGATACGAAGACTATTTATGTTATTTGTAATTATAATTTAAATTAGAATTGTTAAAAAGGTTTAGTTTATAAGAAGTTTTAGAGTTACTTGATTTGTGCGTCGATAAATGTCAGTTAGGATGTCAGTGTCAAAATGACAAACGAATTCAAAAGGATACTGATGGACATGAGATTTAGTTGTTTGTAATAAAAATGAAAATCAAAGGAGGAAGAAAAAAGATATAAAAAAAAAGAAATTTGTTTAATTAGTTACGGCTCGTCTGTGTGAATAGAAACATAGAATTGAGATCCTCTGAAAGAAGAAAAGAGGAAAAACGAGTTTAAAAGCTAGATAACAGTAATTACGTGTATAAAAAAAGGAAAATACAAGAAATAACAACGAATTAAAGAAAAATCCAGAAGAATTATAAATAAAAGGTGATCGAGGAAGTTTGTACGTTTGTGATGGTAGTAAAACCAAATTGGTAATAATATAAAACACACAAGAAGAAGATTCAGATTAAGAGAGAGTATTTGTTGTTGCTCGAGAGGCCAGCAGAGCGTATTGCTAGAGCGAGGAATAAGAAGACGCTAAGATAAGTGTTTATTTGTTAAAAAAGACGATAGTAGTTAGTAAAATTTATTGATTTTTCGGAAACCACATTTAGAAATTCAGTTATTTAATAAAATTATTATTTTGTAAAGTTGATATCGTTGTGTGTTTATTTCTATTTAAAAATTAATTTAAACAATTTATTTTACAAGCAAAATAACGACCCTGAGAAAGTTAAAAGAGTCTCATAGCAAGTTTAAATTTAATTGCGTGAATTGCAGACAGTTTAGGGATTGTTTTCTAGTAGTTGCAAGACCAAGCATATCATTGCAATATATATTATTTACATTTTTACAATCCTGAGACAAGTTTGAATGTACCTGCATTATTTTTGAGAATCTTTAAGCTCATTTGATTTTTTGGAGTAAATTTCTATTTTAAACTTGGTGTCGAATCATTCTAAGGGACGAAGACAATAATACAAAAATACAAACTTGATTTTTTTACTAGTATTCTGGTAGGTACAGGCATTCATATTTAAAGAATTTAAAGAAAATCGTGTCTGTTTTAAAACGTCGACTTCTCAATCACCAGACCTTAATCCAGCAGATTTGAAACTATGGAAACTTTTCGTAGGTACAGGCATTCATATTTGAAGAATTTGAAGAAATTCGTGTCTGTTTTAAAATATTGACTTCTCGATCACCAGACCTCAATCCAGCAGATTTTTAACTATGGAGCTGCTGTATCTTAGAAAACGGTTATAAATTGGAATAATCCTCTAATTTTAAAAGAAAATAATTGGATTTATAGGTGACTATTCAGATTCTTTCATATATTCACAATAATGGCTTGCTTAACTCTATTATTAGTGTTAAAGAAGAATTTTAAGTAGTTTAGCTAGTACAAGAACTGATCTTTGCATTAGAAGGACCTATTTTGCCACACCTTAATCTATCTGCTTTCTATGAATGCATTTTTAAACAATCTTGTGCATTTAATAATCGGTTTGAAATTGCAATAAGGATCCGGCATAAAAAAAAACACTTTTCCTGTTCTAATTGTTTTCCTTATTAATTTTTGGCTTTTACCAAAAAATATCCTGTTTTACAATAGCGACCCATCAATACCCGCCATGAAAACTTTTAAAAGATACCTAAAAATTTCAAAAGTAAGTGGTTCTATAGGTAAATATAAAGTGGTCGTCGCAAACCCTTGAAAGTTTAAAAAGTTCCGCGGAAACTTTGTCGAAAGTAACTTTTCCATCATTTTTATTGCCCCTAATATAAACAGGCAAAAGCAAACAGCAGGTAACGCGAGCCGAGTATAATTACACTTCACTCTGACGGTTGCTTCAGGTAACAATGCCTACACAAGGGGTTGAAAACTTACACAGAAACTTGGTTTACTGAACCATTTAGAGGTTTCGGCTTTGAAGGGTTTCTTTAGCTTTGAAATTTTAATTTAAAATAACCAAATAAAGTTCGGGGAGTTTGGCTAAGCGAGGTCGTGCATTTCTGAAACGCTATATGAAACCAAGCTAGACTTTCAAAGTGGATTGTGTGAAGTTGCATGGAAGGAGTAATCAATAAAATTTGAAAAGCCATGAAATATTCCAGCTCAGTTGAAATGTAAATGTTCCGTTTTAAATGATTTGCAATTTATCCAACTCGCATTGGAATTTCAAATTAATTTTCTGGGTGAATCTTTTTACATACTGAAAGTATGTACTGTGATCAAGAAACGAAAGGTTTTTGTGAAAATACACGTTGTGGAATTCGAGGAACTAGAACAAAGCATATCCGAATACGATCCAATGTACAGAGTGGTTAGGAAAACCCCGGCCACTTTTCTTGCGGCGGTCAAGAGATGGCGCTTTAGTAAAGAAAAATTAAATTAAAATACTGGCAACAACGCAGAATCCAAGACGTTTTGGTTGTTTTGATTTAATATGGGCCGTATTTAATAACTAAAACGTCTTGGATTCTGCTCTGTTGCCAGTATTTTAATTTTATTTTTCTTTACTAAAGCGCCATCTCTTGACCGCCCAAGAAAAGTGGCCGGGGTTTTCCTAGCCACTCTGTATTTTATTTTAATTCTGATTCGATCCAATAATCGATTACTTGTTCCCTATCTTATTCGAGAAGATCCGACTGCTCAGTTTAAAAAACCGAATCATTCTGATGTTTGATTCGACATTAAATTCGATCCGATACTGAATTTAAACCGATACTGAATCCAATCTTATATACAGGATGTATCAAATTGCGCGTTAACTATGGGGATCTCGCTTATTTGCAGAGATACGACGATGGTTAAATCAGAGAAAAGTTGTGAAATTTTGTACCCACTAATAATATAAAAGGAAATTAGAGCTATCTTGCGTAGTTTCTAAATAAACTAAAAAAAAACTGAAATTTTGAATTTACTGCTTACGGCTATAACTCATTTGTCATTTATATTACATATTTCTAGTTTTACGCATTATTAGGACACTTTTTAATGCTGAATCTAAGTTTTTGATCAAAAATGGTATAACTGTTACCATTGCTCATTTTCGACTGTTAACTTTTTTTTATAGTCGGAAATTTAAATTTTTTTATATTTGAATAGAGTTTTTAATTCTGATTTCAACGATGTGTCACACTTTGCATTTTGTTTGAGTTTTGAACATATTATTACATAAAATAAAAATTTTATAATAGTGCCATGGAAAGACCACGTCATTTAATTTATCATGAACTGATGAAAGTAAAACAAAACCCTACTTTTATTTACTTTTACTTTTAGATACATTAAGTACACGAAAATTTCAGGAAACTTTGTTTTGAGCGTAGGCAGCAGGTTAAGTTATTTTTTACAAAAACCAAATGAATGACACAGTTACTAACACGCATATTAGAGAGTTTATTTTAGACGAGTTTCTGAGCATGTTTTTCAAATGTTGTGAACATTTATTTAATAATTGTTTGACTTAGTGCAGTTCTAGTGTTATCTGTTGTATTTATTTAACCTGTTATTCAAATTTGTTATGTCAGTTGCAAACATAAAAACTGCGAGTGAAATTTTCAGTAAATTGTGTATGTTAGAAAATTTTGTCATTCATTTGTTTTTATAAAAAATAACTTAAGTTGCTGCTTACGCTCAAAACAAAGTTTGCTGAAATTTTCGCGCACCTAATGTATCTAAAGGTAACAATAAATAAAAGTAGGGTTTTATTTTACTTCTATCAGTTCATGGCCTACTAGAATGTTTTCAAAATAAATTCAATGACGTGGTCTTTCCATGGCACTCTTATGAAATTTTTTATTTTATGCAATAATATGTTCAAAACTGAAACAAAATGCAAAGCGTTTCACATTGTTGAAATCAGAATTAAAAACTCTATTTAAATATTAAAAAATTTAAAATGCCGACCATAAGAAAAAAAAAAGTTGAAAGTCGAAAATGAGCAATGGGTAACAGGTATACCAAATCTCATAAAAAAATTTAGATTCAGCATAAAAAAGTATTTTTATAATGCGTTAACTAGAAACATGTAACATAAATAATAAATGAGTTATAGCCGAAAACAAAAAATCCTAAATTTCAGTTTTTTTTCAGTTCTTTCAGAAACTAAGCAAGATAGGTTTAATATTTTTTTAGATTATTAACAGGTATGAAATTCCACAACTTTTCTCTAATTTAACCATCGTTGTATCTTTTCAAATAAGCGAGATCCCCATGGTTAACACGCAATTTTATACATCCTGTATATATCTTGAATTCTCTGCAATCGTTTGTTGAATCCGTGCCACGTTGTGGATTAAATTGACAAGACGGTTTATTTACATTTCTCCAGCTTCTTATTTGTTTGTGATCCTTTTCGAAATTTTAATTTTAAGATAGCGATGAACTCGAGGCGTCGGTGATAAGCCTTGGCAGCAGAAATAGCTGAAAATAATCAAAACACACAGAAATAAATGAAGATCTATTAAAGCTATATTGCATAGCAGTAACATTTTAGATATAGTAACATTCAGTGAAAGGGGGGGGGGAGGATGCTTGTATTATCATTTTTTAGATTGAGGAATTTTATTTTTAACGTTGGTTTGCAGGCTTTCTTTTGGGAATTTCGAGCATAAACGAGTGCTGGGACAAGCTATACCTAAGCATACTGTTCGTACAGTAACTGTTGGGACGTTCTGACATAAAACTTTTTTTTTTAATTTGAAACTACATAATGTTTGAAATTAACGCATTTCAGAAAATAACTTCGTTTGACATTTTAAAAAAATTTCAATTTTCAGGGGTGGGCGGTGCACCACAGGGCGATGTGAAGGTGTAGCTGCAATATAGCAGGTGACTCGTCATTTATATGTATTTTTTTTATTATTAGGGGTTGCAGTGCACTTGAGGGTAGTTTAGAGGTGTTGCTTATATTTTAGCTGCTGGAAGTGCACTTAAGGGTGGTTTGTAATATTACTTTAAAAAAAGAAGCCGGGTTTTTCAGGTGATATCGCACTTATGGATAATATCGATATTATCGATAAATAACGGCCACCACGCAGTGGCTTGGTAAACCGCTCTTACTTTCGTGGTTGTAACCTCGAGGACGAGACGGCAAAGCATGCACTATGCCACTGCCCTGCCCCCGCACTGCTAAAAAGATCCATGCTGTGAGGGGGGTTGGCCGGACATGGCCAACATCAGCAGCACCCCCAATTGTTGCCATTTCTAAGTTTATCCAAATGGTTGCATAGCTTGAGTAATGCACAGGCAGGGGAGCTGCTAACGGGAGGTAGCACAATGGGGCTTCGCTGTGGCCTTAGTGCGTGTAAATGTTTCACCCTCCACCTTCAAACGCAGAATTCAGAGGCTCTTACATTTCTAGATTTTCATGAAAACACATGAATTGAGCTGTAAAGAGTTTTTAAAAAAATGTACGTTTTCGAGTGGGCGAGCATCTAAATCCCATATAGAACATCCGTAGGACATCCTGCGGACAATCTTAATGGATGATATTGATGTCCATAGAACGTCCATTTAAAATTCTGAGGACATCTTTAAGAGATGTCTATAGGACATACTATGGATATCCATAGGACATATTTAATGGATGTTTATAAGACATCCTGAAACGATATCAGTCAGATTTCATTTTTTACAATAATATTGGTAATAATAATACAATACATATTTTACATATTTTTATTTATTAATCGATGGATATTAATCAATACAATATAATAATAAGATGAAGTATTTTTTACTTTCTAATAAGGCTCTTTCTACAGCCCGCCGCAACAAAATTTTAATGATTTCTCTAATTTTCTTCATTGTAGCAATCTTTATAACTTCTATCTAGCTGAAAAATAATAAATTTTAAATTTAACCAATACCATTCACAAAGGTGGAAACATATTATTTGGCCCGTGCAGTGATTTTATTTCTAAATTTACAAATTATTGAAATGTGAGTGGCGGGTTGTGGCATAGATTTTATTGCAGCATGGCTGCGGCGGGGTATCGAACCCCAGACCTTTAGCGTTAGAGGCTAATTGTTCAATCTCTAAGCTACCGCCTAATTTGTATATTGTTTAAACACAATTACAAAACACTAGCCGACACTACGTTGGACGCTAAAATAAAGTTGAGGCAATTGACGCGTTAACAGCGCACAACGTGCAAACTTCCGTCACGGAGATTGCCGATCAGTCGAAATTCGTTCATTGCGCATGAACTACGTAGGCCGTAGATGATTGGGCATAAACAACATATTTAAGTTTGTTATTTACTGTAACTAAAATAAAATAAAAATCTTAAATGTCCACCACCGGACATTTTTTAATACATTATCGTACATTGCTCCTCCTTTCCAACCTTTAACGTCCCTTTTAGGTCATATACCCTAACGTAATTCAATATAATACAAATTTATTAAACATTTACATAAAATATCTAGCACATCCAAACGAAATAAAGCTCGCGTCTCCGCAGAAACATAAGCTGATATGCTGATAATGACAGCCACTACTTCTCCACGCTTTTTCCATCATCTTGGGAAAACGAGAGGGGAAAACAAACCGGATGCGAACAATTTAGGCGAACAAAGGGATCCTGCAAGGAAATCGTGCTCAACTCTGTCACCAAACAAACGGGCCGGGAGACTTATATACGGAAAGCTCCACACGTCTATTTTCCTTAAAGCTTTTCATCGACATTGCACAGATAACGAGAAAATATTGGAAGGAATGTTATGCAATCAAGAAGAGATAAGGGTTGACCGCGCTACACAAAGATAATGGAGAGTCTTTTTCCGACGTGGTGTGTTTCTTTGGGCATGGAATTCCGCCGAAAATTGAGTGAGGAATGCTCCGGAATTTCGCGTGTGTGCGTCTGGGATAGGAAAACCGCAACGTTTCTAATAGATATTGACTTTTGCTGTTAGGAGAAATTTAATAAGGGAATATCTGACTAAAACAAAGGTCCGAGAGGAAATGGGTTTTATTCTTTTGTTGTCCTTGCTACCGCTAATATCAATATTTATTTGTTTTCTTACATGACAAGTTTGATTGTTAATACTTTAACCGCAAATTGAAGAAGTTGAGTCGTAAAGTGTTGGGAAACTTATGGAAAACTAAACGTTGAGTTTACTGTCAACTGCTTAAATTTACTATATTTGTTCCTTTGTCCAAAAAGATGAAAAGTTTGATTTATTTTAGATTAAAACATAAAATTAGTTGGCCAAAATGTGGAGAGAGGGGAGACTAGTTTTCTAAATATTGCTGGAAGTAAGAATCAGGAATATAACCTTATTTAATGAGTATCTGTATATAAAATACTTAATTACTTTAACAATATTTATAATATTGTTAACGTAATTAAGTATTTTATATACAGATACTCGTTAAATATGTACTTTAACGAAGCAAAGCTGGAATTTATAAATAAAATAACCTTATTTTACTGCCATTGGCGAGCAGTATAACTAAAACGCAGATTCTTTTATTGAATAACAACGCACCAATTTCTAAATTTGTAAAATCTACAGATGATGGCGCAGAAAAAATTATTGAACATTAAGGAGGAGCAAAATAATATGTACAGCTTTAGTTTGTTGGAATTAAAGCTTTAGAAAATACGTAACATTACTGTCAACAAGCATTAAACTCCTAAAGCGCATCGTAAAATGTAAAGATGTAAGTGTAAAATACATATTCTCAGCTAAAAGATACCTGAACAAGCCAGCTATTTTATATCGGTGTAAATGTGTTATATTCGTACGTTCTAATCCAGAACCGGATTTGTATTTTTGGCTTCAAAGGGCGTTTTTGACGTCAAAAGGCGTTTTTGACGTCAAAATGCGTTTTTGACGTCAAAAGGCGTTTTTGACGTCAAAAGGCGTTTTTGACGTCAAAAGGCGTTTTTGACGTCAAAAGGCGTTTTTGACGTCAAAAGGCGTTTTTGACGTCAAAAGGCGTTTTTGACGTCAAAAGGCGTTATTGACGTCAGAAGGCGTTATTGACGTCAAAAGGCGTTTTTGACGTCAAAAAGCGTTTTTGACGCCAAATGGCGTTTTTGACGTCAAGCAACAAGCATTAAACTTATAAAACTTGTATTAAAATTTGTGACGTCTATACGAATGTAAGTGAATTAGAGGTGAAAATTTTGAAATTTCCCCCCAAAAAAAAATTTATAAAATACGAAAAACACATTTTGACCTAAAAGATGGGGTAAGGAAGGAATAGCTCCAGCAAAAATCAAATAAGTCAGTTTGTGCTTACTCATACCTAAACAAGCCAGACATGTTTTATATTTGTGTAAATGTGTTACGTTCTAACCCAGAGCCGGATGTGTATTTTTGGAGCCCTTAGGCAGTTTATATTTCTGCGTCCCCCGATGGACATTTTTTTGCATGGAATACTTCCTGAACATCTAGTGGTTTATTTCTAAAACACCGTGAATATTTGCTTTTAATTGCATTAATAGCGATACATGATGGAATTGATGTTCTTTGTGATGTTATTAGCGATAATAACTGGCCGTAGGCGCAGTAAAGTGCACAGGAATCATAAACCGGTTTAATTTTCGCACTGTTAACAAGATAGAGAAAGATAAAGCGCATATCGACACTGAAGGGGATAGCGACGGCCAATCGGAGGTGCTTGCTGCCGTGTTGGCATAGTTTTAAATATTTTCCTGTGATAGGTTTATTTTTATGAATATTTAAATTTTGTTTTCACCAGTAGAACTTAAAAAATTACTTTGGATGAAATCGACAGTTTCCTAGGGGTTTAAGACTTACCGCAAGCTTTATTAGTGCATAAGGTGCAATGCATTTATTCAACTTTAATGGCCAGGATTTTACGCTTGACATTTCTTAAACTCTTACAGAATGCGAAGGATATAAAAATATGTAACAATTACTTCCAAAATTTTTAAATATCCAAAAAGGGTTGTTTTTCAGTTTTCTCTCTACAGAAGAGGGCGGGAACGTTGTCGGTTTAGGATTGTTGTTGAGGATGATATTTAAAACACGCACGCAGGCAGACGGGCGCACGCACATACCGAAAAACTACGTTTTACTGAATGTATAGAAAGGTTATAAATATGTAACATTAGAAGCAACAAAAATATTTCCTGAAAAATTCTTTTTTTTTAAGTTCAATATACTTTACTTCATATTAATAAAATTTTTATTAGAAAATTCCTGAGCTTTTATGTTTGTAACGCTAAAATATATTGCTTTCGGTTGGTTAACCGTAAAATTTCAAAATTAGTTTCTAAATTTATGAAAATGAACACTTGTCTGTTATTATCACAACCGTCGGATATGAAACTAATTTTCCAGGATCTGCGCGTTTAATGTCCTCTGTTGTAATAATTACACATTTTAAGTTGCTGGAAATTCGAATTACATTTTTATTTTGCTTGCGGCCCGTTTAACACAGGACACTGTTATTGTGTTAATATTCCGAATTAGTTTCATTACGGCATTTCCTACCGTGCCAACGCAGACAATTTATTATAGGAGAAAATCTCCCCTCTAATCAACAGATATTATTAAGAATGTTTTGATAAATTGTCGGTCGTTTAGGCTTTTGTGAAGCTTTTAGTACAAAGGAAATTTTTAAGAAAATTTTTCACAGTTAGGCTACGAAATTTTAAATTTCTACACTGAACTGCAAAATAAAGTGGCCACCCAAGGACTTTCGTAATAAAACAGTATTAATTATGAACTATATTAAAGCTTGTTTGTGCAACATTTGAGCACAATTACATTACTTATCAGTTCTTTAATTTAAACGACTTGCAAAAAAGCCACATTTTCATAAAATCTTTACTTTTTACAATTTTGATGAAAAACTATAAACAATTGATTAAAAAACCCTACACCAGATTGTCAATATTTTCCTCGAATATGGGCAGCTAATGAATGGGATGAGGAAAGGAATAGACATCTAATGAGTGCGACAAAGAAGAGAATTAATGGGCGGGTCAAGTGAGAATTCTCGGATCTATGGATAGTTTTATATTTAAAACGGATGTGTAAATTTGTATTTTTAGATACATGAGTCCCCACTTGGTGTGCCCATCATTTCTCTTCCATGTCTCCTACTCATTTGTCCATACTTTCGTTGTCGCGGCTATTAGTGCCCTACGTTTCCAGTAAAGTTCTACTAATACACATTAATAAGGAGCACTGTCACATTTCACATTCACGGAATGGAAAGTTAAGAAATCTTGTAAGCTGCCCTTAAACTTAAACATCATATGGTAGTTGACAATAAGTTAATCACAGAAAATGGCGCCGCTACTATTTATTAATTACCTTGAGCGATTGGTTATGTTGTAGGAAGTTTGAACTTCCCTGAGAGATTATAGCCCTGCTAAACTATTGTAATATTCTGATTGCTCCTCCATTATTTAAGTTATAAAGATAGAGACATAATTGTTGGTAATAATTCACAACATAAATGCATTTGCCACGTTGGTCATTGTAGCGGCGATTTGTTATTAAACTTTCTTGTTATTTCGTGCAATTAAATTTTGCTTATTACCCGATTAACGCAGTGCTGTGTAAATGCGTTAATATACCGAGTTAGTTGAGACTTCATTACGGCTTTTTTTTACCATGCTAGAAATTTATTTATTATACAAATTCTTCTAGTACTAATTTGTGTGGCAATAAAACAAGACTTATTAAAAATTTTGATAGACTGCTTGTCTTTTAGGCTTAATTTTCTAATGAATACATTTAAAAAGGCTTTTGATAAATCGATTTTATTTGTCCAAGAAATTTAAAGGTTTGATTTTTTTTCTAGTTAGAACAATTGAAATAGTATTTTTTACTTTTCTAGTCATTCTTTGTATTTATTTTTATCACTACATATTCATCGGAAAGCTTAGTAATTTACAGTTTTATACAGTTTAAATTGTTTTTCTAATAATTTTCTAATAACATTCAACATTATCCATCTTCAGCACTTTTCCTTTAGTAGGCTCTCCATTTAACTCCCTCTGTATTTGTTCGAGACTTTTGGCTTTAGTTTCGGGCACAACAAAATAAATAAATATAGTTCCAAGGAGTGAAAACAAAGCAAAAATATAAAACGTAGTGTCAGTCCCAACAGCATTCTTCAAATCCATGTAAAATTTCGTCGTCAAAAATCCTGTAAACCAATTGATAGCAGCCGCAGCACCTGTAGCCGAACTTTTAATTTCTGGAGGAAACATCTCTGCTGATAGCATCCAAACTATGGTACCAATTCCCAAAGAAAACGTTATTATAAAAATAGCGATAGAAGTAATTGGTAAAAATCCCAAAATCGTGATCGTTTCTTCATCAACCAATTTGCGTTCCCAGAGGCTGAAGAAAATCCCCAAAGCTATTGCAGCCAGTCCCATAATCAAAGTCGAGCTAATTAGAAGAATTCTTCGCCCAAGCCTGTCAACTGTAACGGATGATCCAAAGGTGGCAATAACTTGAATTATTCCTACTATAAAAGTGGCCAAATTTGGATTCAACTTTGAGCCTGAAGATGTAAAAATATAGTCGGTGTAAACTTCCACGACGCATATTCCACCAGCTTTTTGAAGAAACATCAAACTAAAGCATATAAGAATAGCTTTCTGGGTGCCTTTTTTCTTTATTGACTCAAAAACAGAAATGTTATTTTGTTCTTCAGCAAGATTTCTTTTGATATCTGTTATTTCCATGTCCACATCGTAGTTGGCTCCGCGAAGACGGCTTAAGACCGATTTTGCTTGTTCTTCCTTGCCCTGCTTTAGAAGAAAAACGGGACTTTCTGGTTGGAAGACAAAGATTATGAAGAATGCCAAGGGTATCATGGCCATAACAATGGTGTAAGTAAGCATATCAACGACCATGGCTATACCATAAGCAAAGAGAACACCGACGACCAATAGGAGCTCAAAATAGCTCCCCAAAGCTCCTCTAATTTCCTTTTCGGCTATTTCGCTTGTGTATATTGGACACGAAACGCCAAAAGCAAAACCGGCAACTCCGGTCAAAAATCGTCCTATGTACAACATCGGAAGGGTATTGGCGAAGATGATCAGCAACCATCCGATCATGAACGGTATGATAAGCAGAAGCATACCCAGTTTTCGCCCCAATACGTCGCAAAATTTTCCAATTACCAAACAAGCTACTGTTGCACCAAGAGTGGCGTAACCACCGATCCATCCGAGGCTATCATCGTTGATTTCAATGCCATTGTATGTTTTTGCTTCCATGTCTGCCGAAATGTTGCCTGTCCAGCCTAGAACTGCTCCAGCTGCCATTGCACCCATATTTGCTGGAAAAGAATACAAACGTATTGTATTGGATTGTAGTGTATTAAGAATTGTGATGGCTTGTACCTGATACTGCCGCTATGTATTGCGGCAGTCTTTTTCCCCTCTTCGCTTCTTGATCATGGTTTGCTGGACTAGTTCTCACATTATTGGTCATACTGTATTTTTGTAGTTTTAGTTTCTTTGTGGATGTGTCCTGCAGCAAAAAATAAAATGCAATAGTATATACAACATGAAATACTGTACATATTTTTTAAACTTTTAGAAATCAGGGGACCGTGTTACGGTAATAATTTTAAGAATATAATGATTTTTAATAGTGTTGGGAATAAAAAAAGTTGGTGTGCAGTAAGAAGTGGCTTAGGGGTAATATTTTAAAAAATAGAACGATTTTTAACATTTTGAGCAATTTTTGTGATAGGAATAAAGGGCGCTTGTCTTTCCTACAAAGCTGTTGAAACACGACCTAAATGTATAGAGTTTCAAATTGCTTGATTGTGGCAATACGCGCTTATACATGGTTTTATATGCAAAGATTTGTATTTCGTGGTTTATCATACAAGTCAACATGTAACAAGACAAAAAAGTAAAAATGGGAGTAAAAGGAAATATTAAAATAAGAAAAAATTCAATGCAAAATTTGGCGCCCAACGTGGAGCAAATCTAAATAGCTTTGCGATGGTAAATTAAACAAGTAAATTGACATGAATCGATGCAAACCTTGTGACAACCAAGTAAATAAACACAGTTATGTATGAAAATATAAATGAATTTTTTAATAAACAGATCATTTACATAAATTCGAGTGCCGTCACCTGCGAACAAATCCATTTTGTAGTTATAAATAACTAAACGAAACCAAACTTTGGGCGTAATCGAATGATTTAAATAATCAAATGTTTGGTTTTCGAATGATCTTAATAATCGATATATGAATTTGAAATATGTACTAGTATCCAAAATGCGCGTGCGTATGAGCAGTGTATCAAAGCACGACGATTTCACTTCACAATTTACTAGGCGCGTGTAAATCATTCAAACGCTTGATGTTAATGTCTTATTGTCTCTCGGGTTGCTCGGATTCTGCATTTTCAGCTGGCTGTGGCTTAAAAGCTCGCCGCTGAAGCAGACAATACAAAAAAAAACTAAAATCGCAAACTCGTTCAAATGATTTTCCGTAATCTGTCGAGATATTTCAATAATCGATTATTTTCATTCGAAATGTCCCATCAGGAGCTAAGTGAACGTAATTCATTATTATTTCGAGTTACCTTTTTATCTTCCTCGCTATACGGAGTCTATCTAGAGGACGGTACTGTTATCGTCAAAATTTCAAAATTTGAAATTTCGACGGATATGCACGTTTTAGAGTCCGAGATCACCGAAAAATCTGGGTTCGCCATAGTCTGTCTTGTGTGTCTCTAAACACTTTATAATTTTCAAAATTTTTTATGTATTTTAAAAATTTTCGCTAATTTCTGTACATACGAGGAAGGTCCCGTTGCGGTTGTATGGCCGCTCTATTTTTAGTTTGTATATATATCTAAAATCGTAAAAAATAAATTTCGAAATAATTTTATACCTAAAAATTATTTCGAGATTTACTTACTTATCAAACACCCTATAATATTGCCTTGGGATTCACGTTCTTAATTAAAACAAAGCAAAATTAGGAATTCGTATCAATTTGCTCTTAACTTAAATTTGATTGAACACTGGACAACAAATTAATCACAGAAAATGACGTCACTGCTATTAATTTACCTTAAGTGATTGGATATTGGATCGGAAATTGTAACTTCTCTGATAGACTATTATAGCAGCACTAAACTTTTGTAATATTCCGATTGCTACTGCATTATTTAAGTTGTGAATACGGAGACATAACTGTTGATAATAATTTAACTACTCAAAAGCATTTTTCATTTCAATGATTCCAGCGTCGAGTAAGTTAGTTCTTAAACTTGCTTGTCATTCCGTGCACTTAAATAATATGATGCTGGTGAAATATTAACTATGACGAAGTAAGTAGTCGATGATAAATGGAAATGAAAGATTTACCTTGATGTTTGATGACTAGAGTACGATGGCATATTTTTTTTAAGATCCAAATCTTTTTGCCATTTTCAGCAATGATGAGGAAGTTTAGATGGCGTCAATGTGTCGGTGTGTTGAGTGAATGTATAATTAGGGGAACCTTGTGTGTTTAAAGTGATAATTCTGTAAAAAGTTGTAGAAATAAAATCATATTGGCACTGGATGTTCAAAATTGTATTATTTTGACTTGTTAAATTTTTGAAAAATTAACCAAAATTCAACTGCAATGAGAAACGCTTTACACTCTAAATATTTTAATGAACTAAAAATTAAATTATTTCAAGGTTTTCATTAGAAGAGTGACCCTGTATGTAATTGCATTTTAATATATCCTCATTAAGGTGATGGACATTTGATTTTATGTTACCAACACATTTTCTTTAGTTAATATTTTTATTACAAAAGATCTTAAACAAGAATCAACAGGAAAGTCGTTTCTGCGATTCTATATTTTTTATTTAGTGTTAATTGTTTCCTAAAAATCGCACAAACACGCCTTCAGACACGCTCACAGACACGTCTACAGACACGCGCATAAAAGCGCTCGCAGAAACGCCCACAGACACAGACACGCCTACAGACAAAAACACGCCCACAGACGCAGACACTCCCACAAACATAGACACGCCTACAGACACAGACACGCTCACAGACACATACCCAAACACGCCCACAGACATAGACCCGTCCACAGACACAAACCCGCTTACATACACAGACAGGCCGACAGAACAGGCACGCCCACAGACACAGACACGCACAAAGACTTAAACACGCCCACAAATACGCCCGCAGGCACGCCGACAAGCACGCCCACAGGCACGCCAACAGACACAGACACGCCCTCAGACACCCACACGCCCACAAACACTCCCAGACACACGCCCTTAGACATGCCTGCAGACTCGCCCACAACACAAACACGCCAACAGACACAAACACGTCCACAAACACAGACACGCACAAAGACACAAACAGCCCTACAGTCACGCCCTCAGGTACGCTTACAAGAACGCCCACAGACACAGACACGCCTACAATCACAGACTCACACACGCCTACAGGCACAAACACGCCCACAGAGCCCACAGACACGCCTCAGACACGGCTACAGACATACCCACAGACACGCCTACGGACATACCCACAGCAGACACGACCACAGACATGCCCAAAGACCTCCCAAACATGCTTACAGACACGTCCATGAATGCGCCCACACACGCTTACAGACACGCCTACAGATACGCCCACTGACACACCTACAGACACACCCACGGACACGCTCACAGACACGCCTACAGACACAGACAAGCCCACACACACAGGCACCCCCACACACACAGACACACCTACAGACAGACACGCCTACAGACACAGACACGGCCCCAGAGACTGATACGCAACCAGGCGCAGGTACAGGCACAGGGAAATGCATACACACACACAACCATGGTGAAATTCGTTTTTTCGGTATTCTCGGACCCCAAAACAAGCATTTCCGACAAAATTACAACTTCCGCATTTTGATGAATATAATACATGTCTCTAGCTATGCTCTTTATAGCGAAGAAGGTAAAAAGGGTGTTAGTAATTTTAAAATCCGGTTTTCTCCTAACTAAATTCTGCGTTTTCCCAACACTAATTAAAATTTTTTAATCAAATTGATAATACATAAATTTAATAACTGGGTCGTTATTACACTTTGCTCGTTATTTTATAAATTTCGAGTCATATTACTGTAGAATAATTTAATTCAATTAACAGTTAAAAAAGTTTGTTCTGCTCACCCTTTAAAAATGTGTCAAACCCAAGCTGATATCACACTTGTGTAACACTGCCTTACTTTACTAATATTTTATGGTGCACAAGAAAATGTGGAGAATTATTACATTAGCCTTGACTTTGTAACAATAAATTCTAAAAACTTGTTTTTTTCACTCAGATATTTGTATATGTTGTTTAATTCATGATTTTAAATAAATGCAATTGCGTTTAATTTGCTAGAAACGTCAGTAAAACCAACGTTTAAAAGCTTAGTAAAAGAAAAAGGAACTTATAATCTGTTTTTTTTTTGAAAACCAACTCAAAAGTTATATAATTCTGCAAAAAATGTGTTCGTAGGATAGTATGAGTTTTAATACACAGTTTATTATCAAAACTAGAGCTATAAATTCATTAAAAACTTCTAGCTTAACTTCTTTGATTTTCGTATTAATATAAATAACATAATAATTACCATTATTTAACTAATATTTATTTTTAACTTTATACGTATTTCGACGTGTTTACATTAAAAAACCCATTTATTTTAAAAATGTATTTAAACGCATTTTCGAGAAGTTACCTACGTGATTTTAACTACGCTTATCAATCAGCTCTAATAAAAAAAATATTTTTTATTCTTTGCATATTTTTGATAATTCTACAAATAAAGTCGTTATAACCATTTTTGACCCGAGGTCGTAAGCGCAGTTTTATACAGGGTCGCTATTAAAGATGGAACCAAAGCTCTCCTGCTAAAACGGTTTGAGATATAGATATGAAAATTTGAAGGCTTCCATTTGAAATTATTTCGCATATTTTGAGTTAAAAAAAATTTTTTTGACACATGATTTTTGAGCGCGGCCGCCATCTTCAATTTTTTTAAATAGAAAGGGGGGTCTAGTGGCACCTCATTTGAAAGGTCTTTTAGTTCTGCGTCTGATCCTAGAGTTTCAAAGAAAAATATTTAGCCATAACAAAATGACAAACGTTTGAAGTAAAGAAGTCTATTAAAAACAACTAAGAATTAAAGCAAAAACAAATGAAATTAAGTGTTCGAAATGTTCACCATTCACTTCTTGGCACATAACAAGTCGGTTATGACATTCCTGCCTTACATTTTCATAAGTTTGTGGAGTGATGTTTCTGTAATGCGTTTTTTACAGAAATGTCACTCCAGAAACTTATGAAAATGTAAGGCAGGAATGTCATAACCGACTTTTTATGTGCCAAGAAGTGAATGGTGAACATTTCGAACACTTAATTTCATTTGTTTTTGCTTTAATTCTTAGTTTTTTTTTAATAGACTTCTTTATTTCAAACGTTTGTCATTTTGTTATGGCTAAATATTTTTCTTTGAAACTCTAGGATCAGACGCAGAACTAAAAGACCTTTCAAATGAGGTGCCACTAGATCCCCTTTCTATTTAAAAAAAATCAAGATGGCGGCCGCGCTCAAAAATCATGTGTCAAAAGAATTTTTTTTTAACTCAAAATATGCGAAATAATTTCAAATGGAAGCCTTCAAATTTTCATATCTATATCTCAAACCGTTTTAGCAGGAGAGCTTTGGTTCCATCTTTAATAGCGACCCTGTATATCTAGCGCTTGTACGTAATCGACACACGCGCCGCGCCGTATGTAATCAACGCCTTGTGTCTGGAGCGGGCGAAGCGGCTATTGTACCGGCGAGAACTAGATGTAAATTTCGATCACTTCTTGTCGCGAGAATGTTTAAAACGTAAAAAGTATGGGAAAGTATCAGCGACCTGTTTCGCCCGTTTTTATTTTCTCATACTGAAGTAAGGAGAGTTATGATTTTATGCAAATTTTCGAATTTCAGATTTTAACGGAAATACGCGTTTTGGGATCCAAGAAACCCAAAAAAGTGGTTTTAAAAAATGTCTGTTTGTGGGTGAGTGCGTGCGTTTTCACTTTTTGCATATTTTTGATAACTCTATAAATAAAACCGTTATAACCATTTTTGACCCGAGGTCGTGAGCGCATTTTTCATATCTAGCGCTTGTACGTAATCGGCACATGCGCCGCGCCGTATGTAACCAACGTCTTGTGTATGGAGCGGGCGAAGCGGCTATTGTACCGGCCGCGGCAGGAGATGACTAGATGTAAATTTTAATCACTTCTTGATGCGAGAGTATTTAAAACGTGAAAAGTATGAGAAAGTAGCAGCTACCTGTTTCGCTCATTTTCTATAATTCGTCACATAAGTGAAAATTAAATTGAGATTTTGCGTGTTAGAGGTTTGAGAGCCACTAGCACTGGTACTAATAAAAAAGATACAGATGAAGGTATCATTCTCTTTAATTCGGATGGAATGTGACCTTAGTAGCAGAAGTAACCTTACAGTGAATGCAAATTTTTTGACATGAGACGAAGTAGTTTATGGGTAATTAGAAAATTGTAAAATCATGAAAATTTCAAATATTATTACAGTTAGGAAACCTAAAACTGTTTTTACAATCGTGTTGAAAATTTTGAAAACGTTCAAAAGATTTGAAAATTTGAAAAAAATTTTAAGAGCACACAAAATTTATGGTAAATATCCTTAAAAACTTGCAAACGTTTACATTTCTTTCGAAGTAAAATTTATAAATTTAAACAGTAAAGTGACTTTTATTTTAACATTTAAACACTTTTTTAAATGTGTAACGTAAATGACTTACCTTAAAACTGAAATCATTCGCTTTTGTTTCTGAAGTGCAAAATGTTCAATCACTAGTTTACTAAAATTTTGAGTGGTAGTTAAAAACTTTTTCGGTTTAACACGTTGTTAAAAGGCGTAGTTCATTATCTTGCATAGTGTTGCTTTCTAGCAAAAGTTTTTATTCTCTTCATGGTTGAAAAACACCTTTTTTCTCCGCCGACGTCACTAACATTGTGCAAATCACTTTTAACAAGTTAACCAATTCCGCAAACGTGTCACTTCAATTTTTGCATAAAAACACTGGAATATCCATTTTTATGGAAATTCGCAACAAACTATTGTACGATTTCGATATAATTAAACCAAATACTTTTTATTAAACGTAGAAAAATTTCAATAAAATATAAAAGTGATTAAAAGACGATGAAAATGCAAACAGCCGTCGTCTTAACGAGAGAACATAATAAAGAAATTAATGCCGATTTCAGCCTTGCCGAAGCTTCAGCTGTGCATTAGGTCACCGTTTCCAATTACTATAATGTTTGAGCTACAAACTATAAAATATTTGGCTCTAACAAATATAAACAAATGTAAACTTAAAGTAATGCCCTACCACTACCCACGTGATCGCATTGAAACGTTGTAAACCCCTTACCTCCTACAGTAGCGTGCAGTTCCTCTTGGAATGTCACTTTTGCATATGTCCCGCGTCTACTCGCTGCTCCAAAAATATTTGTTTCATTTTGTGTGACGCACTTGTAAAGTCCGAACTGGGCTAATTCCAACGGACTTCGAGCTACTAACGATCTTAATAAAATTTGGTTTCTTTGATTTTCAATTATATAAAATTTAAAAAAATAAAAATCGAAAAAAAAAACAACTGAATCGTAACAAATAGCTAGAATCTCCGTTAAGGCACTTCCCTTGAAATGAGGACAAGCAGAAAGAATAACTAATTTTTTTCTCGCTCTTTTCTTACTGAATTTGCTCTGGGGCTAAGATAGCATTCCTCTTAAAGATTTTACGGGGATTTTTCTTTTTCAATTTTCTACAGGTTTTTTTTTCAGGACGCTATTATCGTATTTTTTTCACGGATTTTATTTCCGGAAGCAGTTCTCGTTCAGGCCGACTAAGCGGAGGTAACATTCTGAGTGGCAAGCGCCGGGTATGAAGCTACCAAAAACATCGGGTGGGGGGCGTAGTCCACGGGTTCTGCTAGTATTGTCATAAATAGAAAAAAATGGTATTTATATAAATATAAGAAGAAATAAGTAAGTAATCTATAGCAATCAGTAGATTAAAACTTGTTTTGCTTATCTTTTAAAGCCTTTTCTAATCACTAAAAGGATCTCACGCTGCTGTAAAACTGCTTTACTTTTTCTGTTTATGTTAATAATATTATTCTTGTAGTATTTCAATTACGAACACTTCGTGTAATAATTACTTTGAGTCATGCTTGTTAATAGGTTGATATAATTAATTTTCATTGTTCTACTACTTTTTTCTAGTAACGTCAACAAAATTAACATAGAATAATTTAAATACTAATGCTAATTTGGTTGGGTTTTTCCAGAACTATCACATTTACATAACATTACAACAAAAGTGATATAATTTTCCAAAAGATAGTTGTTATAAAGCAATATTCTCCGTTTTCACACACGTTTCAATTTTAGACAAAGCTTTTATCTCAATATCATGATTGTGTTTTAGTGTAAAGAAAGTATTGATTTATTAAAGACGTGGAGAATATTTTTAACCCGTTTTCGAACACACAATCTCTTTACCTCCAACCCATAAAAGTTAAAATATTTTAAAAACAACGAAAATCAAAACAACACCTCCCAACTACCCTCTAGGCCTAGGGCACCCCCAACTTCTAAAACCGCTAGTATACCCTGGTTTACTACCCCATTAACAACTTTTTGATTGGAGATCAGACTGGGATGAATCCGCAAAATAGCGAGATTAGTCCACCTCAAAAAAAGGATGGAGAGAGCGGTGTTAAATACAGACGTGCTCGAGAAAGTTCGTATTCTACGCATGTCGAATATCCGATCTGCGCAAGAGCGATCGATCTTCTTCGACCCAATTGATCTTTTGTTTCAAAAAATATATGAATTTTGACTTCAAAACCAGTATCAACATGGTAAATGATAATAGGAACAACTTTCCATTAAGAAAACACCCCTGGGAGGTTTCCTATTGGTCAATTTTCAACACTAAAAATTACCAAAAATTTTCATAACTTTTAAAGCTCAAAATTTTCAATATTGTTAAAAATTTTAAAATCTTTAAAAAATTTCAAAAATTTCAAAACAGTTACTTGATTTTCATGGAATCGGCAAAAATTAAGTAATTTCTAAAAATTTTCAATTATTATAGAATATTTTCAAATTTTCAAAATTATCAGTAAATGGCGGTTGTTCGACAGCTTTCTTTTGGTATTTCGTATTAGTTTTTCTTCAGAAACTAAATTTTCTAAATTTGAAAACGGAATTTGATAGAAAACGCTAGAAAAAATCGAACGCTCTTACTTTTCTTTCTAAGTTCAAAACAACGGGATTTTTGTACGAATGAAAACTGTAAAGTGATTTTTAACAATTTGCAAATTTTTAAAAAAGTATTTCTAATAGACACATGAATAAGTTACAATCTGGTTGGTGTTCCAGTCCTTAATTTATCTGTGACGTCTTCTATGAATTTTTGAAAATGTAAAATGTATGCCTCTTTATTTAACACATGGGGCACGATGAAACATTGCTCATGATGATGATAGATTCACAACCTAACTTTTGGGCATAGCTTTATTTAATTTAGAAACAGAACCGCAGTCGCCTATGACACAACACCCACATGTCTATGATTAGCCTAACTTGCAAATCGTGGAATTATTATCATAGTTGCGCGGCTTATTATCTTACCCTAATTGCTCATATTTAACATTTTTGAACAATTAGCAAGGGAGCATTGTAAATTACTTTTAATATTTACTACTTTTATTCTACAAACGTGCATGATAAATGTCAGTTGACAACCGTGACTGATTTCACTGATATAACGGAAACAATTTTAAACGACGTGTTGGTTTAGCGGTAAAGGCGTGGGTTTGAAATCTAGCGGCCCTAGTTTAAATCCCGTGGCAGACCTGCTTTTTTCTTATTTATTTCGACATTTCTTACCACTTGCCCCACGTTTATAATTTATTTTAATTTTTATCTTTGTTTTATTTAGAAAAGAGGTAACTTGGAATACGCTATTATCAATTTAAATATAAAACATTAAACAATCAAAACGACATAAGTAACGAAACAATTAAGTCGCAGTAAATGTTGAAATTGTTGTTTATTCGTTTTCAAATAAGACAAAAAAAAAGACTAAAAAGCCCACGCATTTACAGTTACACCAACGCACTGTTTAATTTTTTTTTTATTATACGAGCTAATTGTGTCAACTGGCATTTATCATTAGTTTACAATTTCTTTGCGCTAATTGTTTAAAAATGTTAAACATGAGCAATTACGGCAAATTAATAAACCGTGCAAGTATGATAATAGTACCACGATTTACAAACTAGTCATCGACATGTCGCGCTTGTTTCATAGCCGACCGCAGTTGAGTTTTTATTTGGTCGCCCTGTACAATACTTATACAATGAAATACATATTTGTACATACTGCTAATTATAACTGTTTAAATCTTCGTAAAGAATTAATTTTTTGCAGCGTCCCAGAAACGTGCTCACATATGCACCTACTGGGGGTTATAGCCGCAGAGTGCCAAATTTAAATAAATTACGTTCTGACAAAAAAATTAAGAAAATATATTTGACTTCGTGCTAAATTTAGATAAGTTGTGGTAAAATAATAGTTTAATTTGGTTAAGATAAAAATAATAGTAGAAATAACAAACTGTGAATTTAATACAGGGGGTGCTTTTTTTAAACTAACTGAACACCCTAAATCCGGCCCTGCCGTATTCGCTCCACATTTTACAAAGTTTCATCATTACTCATTTAGTTATGTTTAAAATTAAATGAAGTGCAGCAGTGGAGGGGGGGGGGGGGTAATAGAGCAGTATATCTAAATTGAGTTCTATTTCTTTCTTGGAATAACAAATATGGTAAGCCAAGAAGTGATTACAGCTCAAAAAACGATCTTGTGGGGAATTCAGGTAGATAATTAGAAGGCCCTAACGCGACCCGGTTTATCAGTTTGACCTTGTGGGGAATTTGCGTCCATCTCTTTTCGTTTGGAGCTGGCGTTAGTCAATCGCGCTACCCTCCGGCTTGGGGGAGAAAAACATTATCATCATTGTTGGCGCATAAAACGTTGAAACAAACTACCACTAATACCCGCTACTACAACCCACATATTTACGCGCCCATTATATAAGGCGCAGATTTCTTTGTACAGCGGTCCGCTACAGTTTACAATGCCAATAAACAAATGTGGGTTTATACTGTTCGTTCGCATTACTGAAATAAGTCTGCTGCTGGCTGTCATTTCGATAACAAACTCAGAGGATGAAGTATGCAGACCGAGTTCTCGGCTGTTTGCGTAAAGGGCTGGCGCAGTACATGATTTCAACAGGTTGCGTAGAATAATTGATACAGATACAAAAACGAACACGGCAAGTTTATAACATTAATGATATCTAACTAGAAAAGCAATAAGTGAGACATAATACAAGAACAAAGATTTACTGTATTACAACACAATATTGCGTAACACTTAAAGCACTTTTTCCTCAGTTGTAATGGTCAAAGTGCTCCTACGCGTTAAAGGTTCTGTGCTCTCGCAGATTCTTCGTCAGCGGCACAATATAATCCAATTATTACTGTCTTCGAAATGCGGTCACACTAATAATTATTATTAAAGGCTATACATTGCCGTAGGAATTGGAACCGCCCCTAAGGGGCTCTTCTGACTGTTTCAGTGTTGGTGGTGCGTCACTCCACTACACACACTAATAATACGCGACTAAAAATAGCTCTTACCAAGAGTAGCAACAAAATCCTGGAGCTGCAAATGCAAGTCCAGGTTTCCCTCATTTCCACTTATCTCGGTCCAGCACACTAAGTGCAGTTTCACGGGTATAACGTGCCTCGCCCTAAAAACCTAATTTTACTATCAGGTCTTTTTCCGTTGCTATAAATTAAAAAAAATTTGGCAACAACCAGGCTCGAACCCGAGTCGGCCGAATAGGAGGCAGACTCTTAATCGAGTGATCTAGAGCGACCGTCGTAATTTTATTTAACTATGGCATGAGCGAAACATTTTTGTCCATTTTAAATATTCTATGCTGCATATTTCAGCAACTTTTCAATGTAATTCAGTTTGTGAATTGTTTCAAGCTAAATAATTCAAAACTTTTACTGCCATCACTCGATAAATTTTTTGCACTTCGTAAAGTTGTTTTTGGTATATTCAAATTTAATACTGCTAAAACAACGACCGATGAAATACATTTTCGGTGTCCCTTTATTCAACCTCGATGTGATTTTCAACAGCATAAATAATGAAGCACAATTTACCTAAGTGACTGAACACCGCCGTAGGCAGTGAAATTACTAAACTGTCATATTTCTACCTATCCTGTATTTCTAGCAAAGAGGTATTATATGTATGCATAATATACAAACTTAATTATTGTTATTAATCACTTGACGAACACAATGCATAACAGTTGTAGATGTGAGACGCTCTTAAACTTTCTCATGCTTTTGTGTGTACCAAATTAAGGTTTTAGTGTATTTATTTCGCATTTCTGGCAAAAAGAGAATTAAATCTAAATCTAAAAAATGTGTTTCTGAGAGATTCGTCTTCATAGCCCTGAAGATGTCAAAAGATTGTGGACGAAACGTTGATTAGTTCCGATATTAAAATAAAAATTATATAGCATAAATATGACTTAAATATGAGATCTAATGATTAATTTACTGAGTCACTTAATCGTAAAATGGAATCGCGACGTTTCGTTTCAGATTCCACGAGACATCTTTAGGACTGGTTTTAGTTTTAGATCCGAAAAGCAATACTAGAACATTCCTCAATCGCAGCAGAAATTCAACGGTTTAGATTAAAAATATAACCAGCCGTGAAGATGGATGAACATTGGCAATCCCATTTTTCATTTAAATACGGACATCAATCTTGAAGCCAACAAGATATTATTGCTCCAGCTTGCATTTATGACTATTAATTTTAACCTTAACGTTTTCAATAATTTCTGGTGTTTATATGGCAGACGGCAAAATTTTTTTATAACTCCAAACAATAGAGTATACAAATGATAACATCAACATAAACAAACTAACGCTAACTTCACGAACAATGAGTTTTACATAAACAAATTAATTTAAATAAAAAAGAACAAAAAGCTCGTGATAAAGTTTCAGAAGGTTGTTGTTCGCATAGAGGCCGGCAGCTTGCATGCCCGGGTGGTGAGGTTTGTTTTGGGCGTTGCTTTTTTTGAGAAGGAGCTCGCGGTGCTGGAGGAGTTTCGTCGATACCTGTTGTAGCGCGGATTCATTGCTTTTGAAGAGGCTTGCATCGCTGGGATAGTTTGTAGAGACCTGTTGTAGCCGCTGCTTCGTTCTTGAAGTCGATCGTCGTGTCGGGAGACATCCGCGAGACCTGGTGAATCCGCTGGTTTGCTCTTGAAGGGGTTGGCTGTGCGGGGGTGATTTGTCGAAACCTGGTGTAGCTAATACCTCGCTATAGCAGTGGTGGGGGGTTCCGTTGGAACCTGGCACAGCCGCTGCTTTGCTCTTGACGGGGCTTGTGGAGTTGTTCTCTGATCTAGAGCAGGTTGGAGCTTTTGGAGGTCTTTTAACTGTTAGACTTGATTTTTAAGAATATACTGCTTCATGCGTGCGGAACTTATTAGGTAAAAATTTAGAAATATTTATTTTATATACCATCCACACCACTCAACTGGTGCGCCGCTTTAGTATCGATCGTAATTGTTCGGTTTACTCGCTATTTACCGCACTTAACTGTCGTTCTGCTTTGGTATCGATCGAAAGTATTCGGTTTAAATTGCTATTCACTCTACTTATCTGTGACGACCCTTTGATATCGATCGTAATTGTTCGGTTTAAGTCGCCATTTACCCCACTTAACTGTCGCTCTGCTTTGGTATCGATCGAAAGTATTCGGTTTAAATTGCTATTCACTCTACTTATCTGTGACGACCCTTTGATATCGATCGTAATTGTTCGGTTTAAGTCGCCATTTACCCCACTTAACTGTCGCTCTGCTTTGGTATCGATCGTAAGTATTCAGTTAAGTTGCCATTTACCCTATTTAACTGTGTCGCTGCTTTAGTATCGATCGTAATTGTTCGGTTTACTCGCTATTTACCCCACTTAACTGTCGTTCTGCTTCGGCATCGATCGTAAGTATTCGGTTTCAGTTGCCATTTACCCCACTTATCTGTGACGCTCCTTTGATATCGATCGTAATTGTTTGGCTTAAGTCGCTATTTACTCCACTTAACTGCCGCTCTGCTTTGGTATCGATCGTAAGTATTCGGTTTAAATTGCTATTTACTCCACTTAACTGTGGCGCTGCTTTGATATCGATCGTAATTGTTCGGCTTAAGTCGCTATTTACCCCACTTAACTGCCGCTCTGCTTTGGTATCGATCGTAAGTATTCGGTTTAAATTGCTATTCACTCCTCCACTTATCTGTGACGACCCTTTGATATCGATCGTAATTGTTCGGTTTAAGTCGTCATTTACCCCACTTAACTGTCGCTCTGCTTTGGTATCGATCGTAAGTATTCAGTTAAGTTGCCATTTACCCTATTTAACTGTGTCGCTGCTTTAGTATCGATCGTAATTGTTCGGTTTACTCGCTATTTACCCCCACTTAACTGTCGTTCTGCTTCGGTATCGATCGTAAGTATTCGGTTTCAGTTGCCATTTACCCCACTTATCTGTGACGCTCCTTTGATATCGATCGTAATTGTTCGGTTTAAATTGCTATTCACTCCACTTATCTGTGACGACCCTTTGATATCGATCGTAATTGTTCGGTTTAAGTCGCCATTTACCCCACTTAACTGTCGCTCTGCTTTGGTATCGATCGTAAGTATTCGGTTTAAATTGCTATTTACTCCACTTAACTGTGGCGCTGCTTTGACATCGATCGTAATTGTTCGGTTTAAGACGCCATTTACCCCACTTAACTGTAGCTCTGCTTCGACATAGATCGTAAATATTCAGTTAAGTTGCCATTTACTCCACTTAACTGTGTCGCTGCTTTGATATCGATCGTAATTGTTCGGTTTAAGTTGCCATTTACCTCGCTTAACTGTAGCGCTGCTTCGGTATAGATCGTAAATATTCGGTTCAAGTTGATATTTACCCCACTTAACTGCGGCGCTGCTTTGGCATCGATCGTAAATACCCTGTTTAAGTCGCTATTAAAGTAAGCAAACGTCAACTAATAAAATATTTACGTACAATTTTCGTTGTGACCTCAAATATTTTTGTTGCTGGTTTAAACATTTATTTCAGAATTTTTTGGCTAAAGCTGGCATATCTAATATCTATTTAGAAACATATTTTTTATCTGTCACCTATCTTTTTCCTTGTAATTGCGCGTTATTTATATATGATTTCGTTGCCTACAACTGTCAACAAATTGCTTATCAACGTCTACACAGTATAAACAAAACCTCCCCGTGATTTTGCTAACAGCGAACAGCGGAACTAAGGCTTACTTCTCTTACTAATTAAACGTTGGGTAGTGTGATTTGAAAGCTAGTTGGGGGTCTTGGAAGAGCCGGGCGCTGGTTGGCTCTTCTTCTAGTAGGAGCTGTGAGATTAATTTTATCTTCGGGCTGTTCTGATTGGTCCTGAAGAATAAGCTGATTTTCTGGAAAGTGCTTGTTGTGGAGAAATAAAGAAGAGTGCAATATCTAGCCAATCCCCTAATTACCAAAGCAGAATTCGCTATTGTAAACGGTTACGCCCCTCTCTATGCTGATTGGTTGTGGGCGGGGCAAGTGTGATTGGTTTGTAGTTTCTCATAATTTCGTAGATCTGGTGGGGTGAGGATGTAAATAAGCAACTATGCAACATTTTTTACCTAACATACACAATAATAAATATTGCAAATACAATAAATAATATTTATAATAAATCTATTAACAAAAAACACAATTGAAACAACGTAATGTGAACACAGTTTTAAATCTGAGATTTTATTCACACAAAATTCTAAGCTTTCTCTGCATTTTCCTTGCTGATTTTCTCCCCACTTAGTTCTTTTTGTATGGCTTCAAGACTCTTGGCTTTGGTTTCAGGCACAACAAAATAAATAAATATAGTACCAACCAAGGAAATCACAGCAAAAATATAGAACGTAACATCAGTTCCGAAAGCGTTTTTGACATCCATGTAAAATTTCAAGGTCAAAAAAGCACCAATCCAATTGAAGGCTGTTGCAATTCCAGCAGCAGAGCTCTTAATTTCCGGAGGAAACAGCTCGGAAGAAAGCATCCAAACTATGGTACCAATTCCCAGCGAAAATGTTATCACATAAGCAGATATTGCAGTGATTGGTAAAAAATTTAAAACGGCTATCGTGTCTTTATCTACAAGTTTCCTATCAGCTAGAGTGAAGAAAATTCCCATCGCTGCTGCAGATATAGCCATGGAAAGGCAAGAACCAATTAAGAGTATTCGTCCACCAAGCCTGTCAACTGTAAGAGAAGATCCAAAAGTGGCAATGACTTGGATTGCTCCAATGATGAGGGTGCAAATGTTTGGATCCAGATTCGAACCAGCGGATTTAAAAATGTAATCAGCGTAAAATTCCACAGCGCAGATACCACTGACGTTTTCCAAAAACATCAGGCTGAAACATATTAGTGCAGCTTTCTGGGTGCTTTTCTTCTTCATGGATTCAAATACAGAAATTTTGTTGTTTTTTTCTTGTATGAGGCTATTTTTGATTTCTTGAATTTCAGCGTCCACGTCGTAAGCTTTTCCACGGAGACGAATTAGAACTTCTTTGGCTCTTTCGTCCCTGTTTTGCTTCAATAAGAAAACGGGACTTTCTGGTTGAAAGGTGAACATAATGGCGAATACTATTGGCACAAGTGCCATGACAATGGTATAGTTTCTCATGTCCATGATCATAGCAGCAGCGTAGGCAAAAAGAATTCCAATGACTAAAAGAAGTTCAAAATAACTTCCCAATGTCCCTCGTATTTCCTTTTCGGATATTTGCGTTGTGTATAACGGACCCGAAACGCCAAAAGCACCACCAGCTACTCCGGTTAAGAATCTTCCTATGTACATCATCAAGAGGCCGTGTCGGCGAAGATGACAAGCAACCATCCGATGGTAAATGGTATGGTTAATAAGAGCATTGTTGGTTTTCTTCCAAGAACGTCGCATAGTTTTCCTATGAAAAAACAGGCTGCTGTTGCGCCAAGGGTGGGAAACGAACCAATCCAACCAAGGCTTTCGTCGTCAGTTTCAATTCCGTTGTACGCTTTTTCTTCCATATCTGCTGAAATGTTCCCGGTCCATGCTAGAGCTGCACCGGCTGCTATTGCACCCATACTTACTGGAAAAGTATTAGGTATTAGTAAAGGAATTACGTCGACGATTTGAGTAGTTGTTGGAAAAACCTAGTAAAGAGCTACCCGCTGGGAAGCAAAAACCAGTTCGTCGATTAAGAATACGCCCCTTATTTTGATTGTAGAATTTTATTTTTGAAATGGGTGATGAAAGGGCAGTTTAAATTGGTATTAGCATCAGTAGACCCAAACAACTCAAAGACAAAAAACGAAAAACTTTTTCATGCAAAAAACCTAATTTTGTCATTCAACGCTTTTAGAAATCGATATTATGAAAGGGAAGTGAACCGGCACCATAACCTTTCGGATACTTTCATAAGATGCATTTCATTGTCAAAAATTGAGCGATTCCATTGTGTAATGAACTTGATTTCGTCACGCAACGCTTTATAATCGATTATGAAAAGGAAGAAACCGGTACCATTACAGTTTGACGGCTACGCCGTCTTTTCTTTATACAAGCCATCTTTTTATTAAAAACTGCTCGATTTCATTATGTAAAGCACTAGACAGAAATTTTGTATCGGTCTCCCGTTTACTAAATAACGGGTCTGGAATTTTTGAAATTCAAAAATTCATAGAAGGTGTCACAAAGAAGTTAGCAGAATGGAACACGAACATAATTGTAGCTAATTTATAGCTCTATAGGTATAAAAAAATTTAAAAAAATTGCGTCATTAGTTTTTAGCATTTTTTTTTCAGTTCACAGTTTTAGTAGTTCCAAACAGTCTAGTAGCTTGTACATTGTGTAACCTTGGGGGAAAATTTCACTCTGCATTGCAAGTGTCCGGATGCGTTTAACCACGCGACAAACCCCAAAATAGAATACTTACTAGGCCAATAGCCAGTTACCCTTGTAATGTGACAGTTATTATTATTATCTAACAAAATCCGTGGGGTACCCTCCCCCTAGATGTTTTATGGTACCTTTATACGTAGCGCTTAGCGCTTTCAAAATTTCCTCCGTTAAGTCGGTCTGAATAAAAGTTGCTTACGGAAATAAAGTCTGTGAAAAAAAAAACAAAAATTGATTCGAAAAAAAATTGAAAGAAAATCCCGGAAAAACAGCCCAGAAAAAAAATAAAAAAAATCCCGTAAAATATTCAGGAAAAAAACAACCCCGAAACCAATCCCACTACAGCCCCAGAAAAATCCTTAAAAAGAAGCGGGAAAACAGTTAGTTAAACTTAACACTTCTCTTCATTTCCTGCTAACTGCTTTAACAGAGATTTACAAAATGTTTTTGGAACTAATAAATACGCACTAAAATATGTTAGACATTTGCATGTAGTACCAAAATTAAATTCGTTGTTATTCATATAAATCAGAGATATAGCGATACAATTAATATACATTCTATCGATATCGGCGAGCTTCATAGTTTAATCACCCTTCGTGATTTTAATGTAAATATCAGAATCCGCAAGCATAATAAATATCTGCTCGACATGATAATGAATGATTCGTCAGTAAAAGTGAAGTTCCTACAGATGCATGTAGAATTTGTAGTAAATAGTTTTGTAGTAAACACTTTGTAATAGTAAGCGGAACCTAATCCATTTTGTAGCCGATGAATGGTGGAACTTTTCTGCTATATATTTGTTGTCAATAAATACAGATTTCAGACCCGCTAGAATTAAAATAGCCATGAGTAACCAAATTACACCAACAGAAGTGACAGCCATGTAAACTTTCATTGAAAACAACACCACACACATATCCACATTCCACATACATGCATATGCATACCCACATAATTACCTACCCACCCACCCACAGACAGACATTTTTAAGTCCACTTTTTTGGGTACCTGGAGGTCCAATTTCCGTCAAAATCTCGATTTTGACAATTTTACTTCCTTATACTGAAACTATCGGAAAGTAAGAATTGGATAACCTCAACATGCAAATCAGTGGTTTTAAGCATATTCAATTATAAACCTCGAAACATTTTTCATAATTTAGAAAATTTTATAAACTTTAAAAATGAAATTTGTATAATTTTAAAAATTATGCAGTTTTTTGAAACTAAAAATTTTAAAAATTTAGATTACATAATTTTGATCTGCAAATATATAAATTTTGGAATATTAATTTCAGAATTTCTAAATTATGGAAAATTAGATTCTGTGCATTTTAATTTAAACTTGTCAAAATTTTAAATCTATATTTCCACAATTTGGAATTTTTTAATTTTGAAATCTGGAAACTTAAAGTTAATATTTAAGTAAATAAAAAATTGCAGATGTTGACATTAAATTATGCAATTTTTTCATAGCTTAAAATTTAAAAAAAAACGTTTGAATATTTTAAGCATATTTAATTAAATATTTGCATAATTTAAGAATTTTTCTAAATTTTGAAAATGAAATTGGGAAAATGTTTAAAAATTTTGTAATTTTTAATAAGCTTGAATCTTTCACTGGCGATTTATAAAACAACTTTTCAAAAATTTACACTTGAATTTCCACAACGTAACGTTTCGGAGTGAAATTATTCTATATCAGACACCTGACATTTTCAAATTAAATATAATTAAAAAGTTCTGTAATTTTGAACGATGAATATGATGAAAATTCGGGAAATTTTGTTAATTTTAATATAAAAATTTAAAAAATTTATGTCTTGGTTTCTAAAACATACAATTTTGAAAATTTATTAATTCGAAAATGTATAAAACTCAAAAACTGAAAATTTTTAAAAACTTTTTAAATATCGAAAACTTCCGAAAATTTTAAAAATATTTTGATTAACTGAATGTTTAGAACATTTTAAATAATTTTAATTTTTTTAACTGCAAGCAATATTTATCAGTTGAAATCTGAAAATGGATTTTGTAATTTGTTAATTACCAAATTAAACTGTTTATGTAAGTGGTCAAAAGAAAATCGAAACATAGTCGTTGGGGGGGGGGGCGGTAGGAAGATGGCGTTTGCGCAGATCGATTGTTATTCGACAAGCGTAAAATTCAAATCTTAACTTCTTTTTTGATCGCATCAATGTTGAAGCAGAGCGCCCCTGCCACATAACACCACCTTTTTTTGGTCGATCAACCTCATTTTGTTGCGGCATGATCCGAATGCAATTACCAATATTTTAAATCCAAATTTGTTTTTTTAAAGGAAATCGAATGTGCTTTATGTCCTTGAAACCGATCTCATTACCCTTTTCTAGCTATACCTAATATAGCAAGCAAGGAAAAAGTAACTGTTACGTGGGACTTTTATCTGTTATTTAGACTGGCTTTATTACAATAATTGTTGTTTTCGTCTATTGCTCGTTAAGAATTTTCCATACCGTCTGTTGTGCTAATAAAGCACCAATTGTAAATTAGTTTTACCTGAAAGTGCTGCCATATACTGTGGAAATTTGTCGCCTTTTTGCGATTCGGGAACCGTATCGGCTTGGCTAGTTTCAGACTTGTTGGACATCTTCACACCTTCTTTAATTTTCTTTACAATTTCTAAGGCAGACGATAAAATAACATCAGTTAAAAAACTAAATAAAATATACATTTAGAAATTGATTTAATTTGTGTATCGCAATTCGCTGACATATAGCATTTTCTAAAAATTTATTTTGAAACACACCTTATAATTAGTCAAGTAGTTATGAGAAAATTAATAAGACAATTTTTAATTTATACTTCAGGCGGTAAATTAAATTTTTTTTTATACAGGGCGCTCACTTTTTACTGTACGAACTTGACTTTTTACGCTTATTTGAAAAAGTATTGGTATTTAAAGAAATGTGTATTATTTGGGAGGTATACCATTTTTTTTTTAGTTAAACCAAAATCAGTTTTGAATTGAACATAAGGCATGACGAGGAAGTCAAATATCAGTTAGCAACTTAATGTTAATACAATTAGCATACATTCCGATTACTGCAGTCGGCGTTTTTCAATTACTTTATTTTAAAATGTTCTTTAGTTAATGGTGTCAGTTTTCACTGCATTTCTACATTGTCACAAAACTAATAATAATTTTCCAATATGGGTTGTTGAAAATTCTCTTACTAATTATAAATTTCCCTTTAACTTTGTCTTGATTTTTGTGCTTTCTATCATCTAACTTGTGCTTTTTTAATGCACTTTAATGGTTTTGTGTTCGTTTTTAATATAAATAAGTGGGTAGTGCAAATGTTTATGTTTGTCTACATAAAACGTAACCATAAAGATGTCTGCTGCAAATGTAAACATTCAAATTAGCCATTTTTATGTGTTAATGCTTTACTTTATTGATGTCTTCATTTTCTTAATACTTCTGCAGGTATCAGACAGCCTTGCATTTATCTTAAATTACATTAACCCCGGACGAACTTCAGTATGACAGATTTACATGAATTGTTACTTAAGATTAGGTTCATGCTTGTTTTTAGGACGTCTTACACTTTAATACTGTAATGTCTGTTTTAGCAACAAAAAATAATTAATTTAGAATATTTTCTTGCTGTTCAGTAGGATAATTGTTTTAAGATGTAAACACAACACATTTATAACGGTTAAAATTGTGGTCTACTTGTATTTAATTTTTTATACTAAATAAAATCTAGTATAATCTAATATTTTATTATTACTATTTAAACCTACCTTTATTTCAGATTTTCTGGTCATCTATTTATCACACCAGTATTATTAACTTAAAGGCGTTTTAAAAATCTAACCTTTAGGTGTCCTTTACGTGGTAGTTAATAAATAACCTAAATAGTTAAACTTTGGCTATCGCTCAAGGTCGAGTAATTCGCATACTTTAGGGTTGACTATTGTTAACCAACAAATGTATCTTATGACCACGTTTTATAATTCAACCATTAAGTAACTCCTTTGGATAACTTTACCCTAGCCTAACAGGTTGAGCGTTGGGCACGCTTACGGTCATTATACGGTTATCCTATGGAGGGATTAAACAAAATAAACCTACTGAATTTTTTTGTATATAATCTAATATTTTATTAGCATTATTTAAACCTATCGTTGCTATAAATTTTTTATGGTCATCTATTTATCACACCAGTATTAAAGACGTTTTAAAAATCAACCTTTAGGTGCCATTTACGTGGTGGTTAATAAATAACCTAAATAGTTAAACTTTGGCTATCTCTCAAGGTCGAGTAATTCGCATACTTTAGGGTTGACTATTGTTAACCAACAAATGTATCTTATGACCACGTTTTATAATAATTCAACCATTAAGTAACTCATTTGGGTAACTTTACTCTAGCCTAATAGGTTACGCGTTGAGCACGATTATGATCATTATACGGTTATCCTATGGAGGGATTAAGTGGGACAAAGTTGGCCATGGGTTGTACTTGTGGATGCACTATAATCACCCTTGCAAAACCGCCGCGGTTACTTTTTTCACGCCTTTTGGTTACTTTTGGCTGTGTGGGATATATTAATGTTTTGAAATTCTTTAATATCTTTAAACTTATCTTTGAAATTATCAAAATTTTGGAATTATTAAAATTTAATTTCTTTTACTGATTTTTAAAGATTTATAAATTTGCAAAATAACTAAATTTTTTTTAATTTCGAGAAACGTAAATTTTATTTAAAACTACAGAAAACAAAATAAACCTACTGAATTTTTTTGTATATAATCTAATATTTTATTAGCACTATTCAAACCTATCTTTATTTCAGATTTTCTGGTCATCTATTTATGACACCAGTATTATTAACTTAAAGGCGTTTTAAAAATCTAACCTTTAGGTGTCCTTTACGTGGTAGTTAATAAATAACCTAAATAGTTAAACTTTGGCTATCTCTCAAGGTCGGGTAATTCGCATACTTGAGGGTTGACTATTGTTAACCAACAAATGTATCTTATGATCACGTTTTGTAATTCAACCATTAAGTAACTCTTTTGAGTAACTTTACCCTAGCCTAATAGGTTAAGCGTTGAGCACGATTATGATCATTATACGGTTATCCTATGGAGGGATTAAGTGGGACAAAGTTGGCCATGGGGTGTACTTGTGGATGCACTATGATCACCCTTGCAAAACCGCCACGGTTACTTTTTCCACGGCTATTGGTTACTTTTGGCTGTGTGGGATATATTTATGTTCTGAAATTCATTAAAATCGTCCAACTTATCTTTGAAATTATCAAAATTTTTTAATTATTGAAATTGAAATTTCTTTCACTGGTTTTTTAAAATTTTTAAATTTGGAAAATAACGATTTTTTTTTAAATTTCGAAAAACTTAAATTTGATTTAAAACTACAGAAAAAAATTAAAATACTGAATATTTTGTGTATTTTGATAACATTCGAAATTCGTAAAATTAAACTAAAGTATAAAAAAATTATGAAAAGTTTTTTCGTAAATTTCGAATATGATAATTTTAAAAATTCCGAACTAAATTGCCAAAAAAATAATTGGGAGATTACCAGAAAATTGTGTGTTAGATAAAGTTTCAGATTATTTTTCTTCAGCTTATTCCATTTCTCCCCTCTATGCGAAAAGCCAGGGATGAAATAGTTGGTGCAAATCTACCGACTAGCGTAATTATGTGCAAGAAAACAACAAGAAACCAACAACAAAACATCCAAAAACATATCAACCCTGAAATACGCCCCAACTTCCCCTGTTGTTCTCAGTTCAGGTCTAGACAATAAATAAACCCAGATTAATGTATTCTGAAAAGTTTCATAATAACTGTGTGAAGTTCGACGCGCGGCCAGGCCATCTCGTTATTCTCATGGAGACAGTTCGAAGTTGGGAAAGTTTTCGCGAAGCATTTGCGTGGACTTTCGGAACGCGAGGACTTTTTGGATTTATTTGATGCACTTGATCCAGGTGGAATGATTTGTTGCTGAAAGTTTGTAGCCAGGAAAGATCGTTTTTAGTACAGTTAATTTAGGGGACTTATATGTTAAAGAATGTCCCGATAGAGATTGATTACAATAGGAAAAATTTTGTCATGAAAATGGGACGTGTGGGTACAAATTCAACCCAATAGAAATGTTTTGGGAATTTAAAAAAATTGCTAAAAACGTACCGAAATTTGCGGAAACAGTGCTAAATAAGAAATGAGATTTTTGGAGTAGGGGTGCAGCTAAATTTACCGATGTTATTAACATAAGTAGTGTGCAGGGTGAATGAAATATAACGCATATACAGGGTGTTGTTAATGAATTGTAGGGACAAACTTCTAGGGCTTGCAAAACACAACAAAGCAAACAACTTTTGTTAATAAATGTGTGGTCAAAAGTGTTTCCTTTCAGGGATAGAGCTTCTCGAAGATCCTTTAAAAAGCGCCTAAATGTAGGCAACTCAATTTACTACCTACTATTTGCTTCCATAACGGAAATTAATACAGAATAAATAAAGCCCTCTTTCCAACTTTACAAATTCAAATTAAATTTAAAATAAATTAATTAACAAAATGTTTCAAAACTAAGCAATAGAAAAAACCAAAATTACAAAGCAAAAATCAACTATTTGAAAAATTTACAATAACTGACTCAAAGATTAACAAAATTATAGTAAATGTGCAAAATGTCGCCCCCCAGCTTCTACACATGAAGCACACTACACCAAAGGCCTTGTGCTATGGATGATTCCTATTCGGAAAATGTTCTTGGTACAGGGGAGCATCTTCGCGTGCGTTACCCCAAGCAGCTCCATACATGAACATCATGTCATGCTGTTCGGCAAAAGTATAATTCGCCATAACACAAAAATACGAAACACAGAACGAAAATAACGAAGAAAATAATTATCAAAAAAATCACAGAACGAAACAAACGAATTGTAAAAGGCACAGAAAGAAACGAATGCAAGAAAAGTAAAAAAATATCACAAAAATATCGAATTGTGTCAAAATTGACGTTATTTGAATGCATGTATGTCTAGATCGTTTTTTTTTCAAAATTCCGTGTGACCTGCGCAAAATAATTGAAAATGCAATTTGGGTTGCCTGTTTTCAGCTACTTCTTAAAAAATCTTTAAGAGGCTCTATTTTCTGAGGGGAACACTTTCGACCACACATTTATTAACAAAAGTTGTTTGCTTTGTTGTGTTTTGCAAGCCCTAGAAGCTTGTCCTTACAATTCATTAACACCCACCCTGTATAAGGTGTAATTTTGTAAACATTGATTCTGCGAAATTATCGTTTTAGTAAAAATTGTTTGTTAAATTTCAGCGCACACATCAACAACGTGTGCGCTGAAATTTAACAAACAATTAGTTTGTTAAATTTCAGCGCACACTTTGTTGATGTTTAATTTTTTATATGCTTCGTTATTTGGTTACTATGGCAATATACGCGGTATTTTATTCAAAATATTTGTTAATTTAATTTAAAAAAAATTAAGTACCCGAAAGAGAAACACTTGTTTCGATGTCTGAAAATTGTTAAATACTGCAGAAAAAAAAATTAAACCGTTGATAAATTTAATAATTTTTTTGACGTCATTATATTGTTTTTTACGCCAAAATTAAATTATTTTCGCGACGCCGTAAAGTATTTTTTGATGTTAAATCAATTGTGTTGGCATAAACAATATTTTTGACGTTGCGCACTAAGAATAGTTATTTGTGTACCAAGTGGATTTTTTCGGCCGTGTCTGAGTTTAATGGCCGAGGCGAAGCCGAGGCCAGAAAGCAGACGAGGACGAAATAACACTTTTTGGCGGTGGTGCACACAATATTTTTTAGGCGACCTTCATTATAAAATTTAGAAATTTATTGATATAATTATTTATAACAACTGAACAATTGTACATATTTGTGACTCCTTCAGAAAGGTTTATATTTTTCTACAAATTTGTTAGATTTTTACTTAAAATAATCAAAATAAAATTACTGCTGCAGCAACATCAAAAACCACACAAATTGTTCATACGAATAATGAAGCTATACATGCCGAAATTACTTCGAGTGTAAATAAAGAAAATATAAACGTTTCTGAAGGAGTCACAAATATGTACAATTGTTCAGTTGTTATAAATAATAATATCAATAAATCATAAATAAAAATCTAACAAATTTGTAAATTTTATAATGAAGGTCGCCTAAAAAGATTTGTGTGCACCACTGCTAAAAAGTGTTTTTTCGTCCTCGGCCAAAAAACGGTTACTTTTTGGCCGCTTTTGAGTACTAAAAATTCAATTTTTTGTTAAGGTCGCCTAAAAAAATATTTTGTGATGCTATTAAATTTTATGTGATATCTGTAATTGGTTTTGACGTAGGAAAATCGTTATACAGTATTCTACCATAAAAACTGAACTAAAAGTTCCTCTACGATTTTTCAATTCGACTAATATTTTCGGAGTAAATAAAGTTTTGAAAAATCTGAAATAATCAAAAAACGAACATTCAAACTCAAATTTAAGTGTTTAATTAAGTACTGAAAATACATCCATGATACATTACAACAACAAGAGATAGTTTAAAACGATAATTAAGAAGAAAAATTACAAATGTTGTTTAAAGTGTCTGAAAAACTCAAAATTACGTGTTCATTAAGCAGTGGCGAGCTATTGACTTTTGAAAACAGCACGTCAATATTTATTTGTTTCATAGCTCGTCAATTGTTTGAGTTTAGTTTCTAATTTTAAAATCGGCGAAACAATGGTCGCGTATAAACATACCGCTCGTCCTGCTTGTTTATTATATTGCACAGGCTATCGCAAGTTCGAATTATCGCTGCTTGTTTTCTTAGAAATCTAATAGAGGGTGAACTGTACAACATTACGGCACTATTAATTACGGCACTATTAATATCTAGTATGGGAACGTCTACTCGAAGGTAACACTTCAGCTTAGTTTTGTTTTGATGTGTAGAATTTGCCCTTTAAAGTTTGTACAGACCTTTGAGAGCCACACTGTTAACTTTTATCATAAAAAAGCTGTCAGGCTACCGCCACGAGACCTTCCTCGCATCTATTCAGTTTTTGAAATTTTTTATAATATCTCGAAACCTTTGACGATTTTATGGAAATTTAGAAAACTTCAAAAGTCTGGAAACATTTGAAATGTATTTTTTCTGCTACTTTTCGACTTTTAATAATCACTTTATTTAACTGATTTGGGTTATGTAATAAACCCCATTATTTCACTGAAGTAATGAGATCATTTGGTCAAACCGAGCGTAGGCAATCTTGATATTTTGAATTAATTTATGTCATGAAAACGTAAAAAAAATGAAGAAATTTGAAAATTTTTGAATGTTTAGAAAATTTCAAAATTTTTGAAAATTTTCAATGTTCAATATTTTCTCGTTGAGTATTTCTTTTTGGCGATTATCGAATTGAACTGTTTACGTCACTGTCATTTAACATGCTCACACCGATTATTAAGCACAAATTCGTCCATTTTTAAAATATCGAAAAATCGTTGGCGAGAGGACACACGTAGAGGGACTATTCGACATGTTTAGAATAAGAATTTAAAGTTCTTTTCCGAACGCATCTATTTTGAATTAAGCACTCCCCTTCCCCATGTTTTGAATCAGCCGAGTGGAAGAGTTGAATGTTGAAGAATTGGAAAATTGTTCGTCGTATTGTCATTTAACATGCTCATACCGATTTTAAAGCCGAAATGTTTGAAAAACCAAAAAAATCGATTAAAGGGGGGCGGGGGAATAGGAAAATTGCGTTTGCGCAGATTGGCCATTCGACATGTGTAGAATACGAACTTATTGTTATTTTTCGAGCGCGTCTATATTGAAGTCAAGCACCATCCCTCTCCCCCTCCATTTTCTAATGCATTCGCCCGCTTTTTCCGTATTTTTGCAATCACTCAATTAAACTGTTCAAGGAAATGACCAAAAGGCAACCTCTCAGTGATGTTTCTTCAATGAAAAGTTGTTCCTAATGTCATTTAACATGCTCATACCGATTTTGTAGCCGAAATTCGTGAATGTTTGAAAAACCAAAAAATCGATTAAAGGGGGGCAGGGGGGAGTAGGAAAATTAAGTTTGCGCAGATTGGCCATTCGACATGTGTAGAATACCAATTTATTGTTATTTTTCGAGCGCATCTATATTGAAGTAGAGCACCGTCCCACAGTGATCGGAAAAGCGAAAAAGCTGGCCAAAACTAGGATAAGTTTCCGAAATTAGCAAAATCTTGGATACTCAAGTTTTTGAGGTCGCTAAATACGAATTTGAAACCAGAATTTCAAAATTCAAAATGGCCCATTCAAAATGGACGACGCATTTTGAAAAAAATAGTTGATTTGAGCGAAACTTTGTACACTTTAGTTTTTGAGGTCGCTGAATACGAATTTGAAACCAGAATTTCAAAATTTAAAATGGCGGACCCAAAATGGCCGACGCATTTTGAAAAAAAAATTTGATTTGAGCGAAACTTTGTACACTTTGGTTTTTGAGGTCGCTGAATACGAATTTGAAACCAGAATTCAAAATTCAAAATTATTTATTAGGCAAATGTATGTGAACGTGTTACAATAAATGTATCAGTATATAAAATAATGTAATAAAGAGTATAAATAGTTATTTATTATTCTCATTCGAATCATCATCATCACAAATGTGCCACAAGTGTAGCCAAACTTGGTAAAACTTGGTAGATTTCTTTGTAAATTCTCGAAGTATGCACTATTAGCTGTACACTCAATTGTAAAACTTGGCTGGATCTCCTGGGATCACAACTTTTTCGATGATAAATGATGCATGTGTTTTTAGATTCATAGTTATTTTAGACAATTGTTTAACACAACTTTAAATATATTCAAACAAAATTCAGAATTAAACTATATTGCATAAAAATATTCTACATACCTCCAGAAACACTCTCCATTGCACGAAATTGAAAGCACACACTCCAGTAACATATTATTACAATATGAATACCGCGCAATATTATATTTGCAGAGAAACACAGCCCAGGCTACTCTGACAGCAGCCGTACGTTGGGCTGCTGCAAAGAAGCAGGTACAAAAGGTAGCTATCTGTCCTTTTGTCAAACTATTCACTAGCTCCCTCTGTTGATAAATTCTTATTACTACGACCATCTGGCGACTTTGATTTTTTGACTTTTGGCCAGCTTTTTCGCTTTTCCGACCACTGTGCGTCCCTCCCCCCTCCATGTTTTAATGCAATCGTCCGCTTTTTCCGTATTTTTGCAATCACTCAATTAATCTGTTCAAGGAAATGACCAAAAGGCAACCTCTCAGTGATGTTTCTTCAATGAAAAGTTGTTCCTATTGTCATTTAACATGCTCATACCAATTTTGAATCCAAAATTCGTAAATTTTTGAAAAATCGGTTATTTAGTATGCGTAGAATACGAATTTAAGGTTCTCTTTTAAGAGGCCCGAAAACCTGCTTATTAGTCAAAATGTTTAGGTTGAAAATATTTGCTATAAAAGTACCTTTCATTAAGGCATAACTCGTATATTGGTGAGTCAACGCAAAGCGAAAGAAACTTTACTCAATGAACGCATTTGCTCCAAATCCAACCTGATGATCACAATATACTTTCCTCTGTAGCTATAATTCGTATAGCAAAGAAGGTAAAAGGAAGCATTTTGCGCCTAGTTTCCTCAACTCAATGTTCCTGCAGTTTTATTTATAAATTCGATAAAATATTTAGAAAATTTATCATCACAGTTAGTAAAAGTGATGTTAAAACTGATTTACGAGGCCGTTAAAACTTCACCGGATATGCCGTTGCTATTACATATGTCTTTATCAGTTACAATATTAACTTTTTAAATCCTATTCAAGTGTCTGCACCTTTATTAAAAATATTTGCAAATACTAAATAAAACAAACATGAAAAAAAGCACAAAGCTTACGTGCAACAATCTTAAGAGTACATTATACTAGATTTTTACACTTTACACTGGTATTATTAAGATTTGTAAATATTTTTTTAGTGTCTGGCTAAAAATATCCCAATAAACCGTTTATTTAACTTAAAAATAACTCAATTATCCTTTAAATCTGATAAAAATAACACCGCTCATAAATCTGTCTGCAGTTTTGCTTTGATATTACTTTCCTGCAAACTTTGCTTACGCTAAATTTTTGACCTAGTTGGATTTTAGTACATATGAACCTTTTACAAAATTACCTTTCTTATAACACGTACAAACATGCAAGCAAGAACGAAACAATTATTTTAATGCGATGCGCGTCGACAGCGTTAAGCACAGGGTGGAAATATTAAGCTCGAGCTTACACAGCATCCCCATAAATGACGATTTTTAATCATTTGCGGTAGTTTCATGAAGCGTTACTCGCAACGGGCAGCTCCGGTAAAGAACACCGAAATATTAAAGACAGGAAGACAAAGAATCCGGGCGAAAGCTCGTTTTTAACCGGAATTTTGTTTATTTAGGTACAGAGAAAGAGCTACTTTCCGCAGCTTCCCCGTTTTGCCTTGGGATAATGTAGATAATAAATTAGGGTAATTTATATATTTTAAAGGTTTAACGTTTATAAACGCAAAACGGCCTAATCCGGTTAACTTAACTTGGCAGATTTTTGTTATGCAGTATTTTCTGGTTTGTCCTCATTTGGAAAGGTTTAAGGACATGTAGATTTATTTACAACAGTGAAAATTTTATGAAATTCGCATGAAAAAGATTTTCCCTAACTGTAACTGTAATTGTAGTCAACTTCGGGAATATTCCAAGACTATATTCTGTTTAAAAATATCGTAAAAGTTTAAATTGAACCAACAAGCCAATACAACAGTAGCGCCCATGCAAATTCAGTAAGAAAGAAAGAAGAGACTCGTTTAGCAAAAGAGTAGAAAACGCAATTGAAATTGTGTGCTGATATTTATGTATAAGTTTCAAATATTCCCCGAACTTCCGTAGTAAGTCAGTAGAAAAGAAGGGATAAGAGAGATTGCTACCGTTAAGTCAGACATATTACTACTCTCCGGGCACTCTTCCAAAATGTGTATATTTGTATTTTGGATCTTTCGGAATTTTTAATTTTGCTATGTTGCGTTGTTTGCACAAAGCCAGTAGAACAACAGCAGAAAACTGAGAATTTCTTCCACCTTCCGACTTGAACCAACAAAAAAAAAACTATTCGCAAATGTACAATTTTTCCAACAATTCAACAAATCTGCCAGAAGAGTTTATTTTGCCTTTTCACGACGTCTATACAAAGTCAGTAGAATGAAAGCAGAAAGACAAAAGTCTCCTGTACCAGTTTTAAAAGTATAAAAAGCTGCTTGCAAATCTGGTTTATTTGAATTTTTCAATCTTTTCGGGGAATGCTGAAAAAATGTTTATTTGGTTCTATCGCGTTATCCATACAAAGTCAGTAGAATGGAAGCAGAAAAAATAATTGTTCTCCTGTACCTGATTTAAAAGAATGAATAACCGCTTGTAAATCATGTGTCTTATTTCAATGTTTCAAACTTACGGCGACGCTACGTTAGTAGAATAGAAGCAAAGAATGTTTATGTTTCCACTGTGTTGTCTACATACAAAGCCTGTAGAACAGAAGCTGTAGGACGAATTTACACCTCATCTGAATTAAAAAAAAAATAAAAAAGCCGCTTGCAAATCATGTGCTTTAGTTAAATTTCACAACTTTGGTGAAATCTCCCGAATAATTATTTTCCTGCTTTAACGCGTTATTCCTAAAAAGTCAGTAGAGTAGAAGCAGAAGGAGAAATTGTCATTTCTCCCCAATTTAGAAAAAAAGACGAAAAACTATTTAAATTCCTTCAATTTTTCAAGAAAACCCAAGAAATAACGTTTATTTTTTCCCACTGTGTGTCTATATACAAAGTCAGTAGAATGGAAGCACAATAAGGACATGCCGCTTCTGTTCGATTTAAAACAATGAAAACCAGAGTCAAATTTTACAACTATTCTGAAAATCCCCCAAACCATTATTATTATTCTGGTTTAACGCGGTATTCCTACCAAATCAGTAGAATGAAAGCAGAAAGAGAAATTCTTTATTCTTCCTAATTTAGAAGAAATGACAAAAAGCTTGCAAATGATATGCTTTATTTAAATTTCTTTAATTTTCCAAGAAACCTCTAAAAAAATGTTAATTTTTTCGCACTATGTTGTCTATATACAAAGTCAGTAGAATGGAAGCAGACAGACGAATTCGCACCTTTCCCGATTTGAAAAAATAAAAAACCGCCGGCAAATCATGTGTCTTTTTCGAATGGTTCTACTTTTCGGGAAATCTAATAAAACGGTTTTTTGATCAGTCCCGTAGGAGGAGTAGGAGTAGTAGGAGGAATTGTTTTCCGTCACCGGTTAAAAAAAATGCAAAACAGCTTGTAAATCGTATGCTTTATTTTAATTTTTCCAACTTTACGGGAAATTCCGAAAATAGTTTTATTCTGCTTTATTGAGTTTTTCATAGAAGCAGAAGGCGGAATTGTTTCCTCTCGTCGATTTAAAAGAACGACATGTTGCTTGCAAATCATTTACATTATTTTGAATATCTCTAATTCTTTATTCTGCTCTGTCGCGTTACCCATACAAAGTCAGTAGAGTGGAAGCAAAAGGACATGTCTCCTCTCCTCTAATTAAAAGAACGTAAAACGGCCTGCAAGTCACGTGCTTCAATTACATTTTTCTAACTTTTCATATTCCCAACCAATTAGTATTCTGCTTTAACGCGTTGCCCCAACAAAGCTAGTAGAATGGAAGCAGAAAAACTAATTGGCACCCATGATGATTAAAAACATTTCAAAAACCGCTTGCAAGTTTTGTGTTTTTAAAATTTTTTTATTTTTCGATGAAATTAAAAGTAGGTATTCTGCTTTGTTGCGTTCTCCATACGAAGTCAGTAGAATCGAAGCAGAAAGGGAAATAATTTTCGATCCCTGACTTCAAAAAATAAAAAGCAGCTTGTAAGTCGTATGCTTTGTTTTAGATTTTCTACCATTACGGGAACTTCTTAAAACAGTTTTATTCTACTTTATCGCATTTTTCTTATAAAATCAGTAGAATAAAAGCAGAAGGCGGAATTGTCTTCTCTCCTTGATTTAAAACAATTTAATACTGCTTGCAAATCATGTGCTCCTATTTTGAATTTTTTCGGGAAAATCCTCAACACAGTTTTATTCTGCTTTATCTAGTTGTCCATAGAGTTAGTAGAATAGAAGCAGAAAGAGGAATTGTTTTCTGTCCTAATTTAAAAAATTGTTTGCAAATAATGTGTTTTATTTGAATTTTTCAAACTTTTCGGACAATTCGCAACCATTTTGTTCTGCTCTATAGCGTTGTTCCCACAAAGCCAGTAAAATAGAAGCAAAAAAAGTTGTTCCTACTTCCTTATTTAGGAAAAAAGATAAAAAGCCGTTAGCAAATTATATGCTTTATTTACAATTTTTAGAAAAATTTCCAAAAAGTTATAACCTGCTCTATCATGTTGTCCATACAAAGTCAGTAGTATAAAAAAAGAATTATGAATTATTTTCTCCCTTGATTTAAAAAAATGAAAAGCCGCTTGTAAATCACGTTTTTTATATTTGTATTTTTTAATTTTTTTGGAGACCCAAAATTGTTCTGCCGCATGTCTACACAAACTTAGTAGAAATAAAGTAGAAGGGAAAAATTTTCTTGGCAGACAAATCACGTGCTTTTGTTTGTATATCTTAATTTTTGTAAAAAATTAAAAAAAAATTAATTTTGCTCCGTTGCATTGCCTTTGCTGTTGCACTATAGGGGAGCAGAAGAAGAAAATTGACCTACCTTAGAAATAAAATAACTAACTATATTTTTAATTTTTTAGTTTTTCGGGGAATTTCTTATTCTGCTTTAGCCATACGTAGTCAGTAGATAAGAATCATAAGGGAAATGTATAGGAAAGAAGGTAAAATTGAATGGAAATAATTTTTTTATTTGTATTTTCCAAATATTTCTGTATGGATCTTACTATATTATACGACTACCACAAAATCAGTAGAATGAAAGCAGAAGTAGACGGTTAGTTTTCAGTTTTTTTAAGTTTAGAGAAAAGAATTGAAAGATGTGCCGAAGTGACATACACTCACTCAGTATTTTAAAAAAATTTCCGATTATTCACCTGATTTTTTTTTCTGATTTGTTTTGTTGCTTATACAAAGTCAGTAGAAAGGAAGAAGACGTGGGAAACGTCTCCATCCTCCTGGCGCCGATTTAAAAAATGCGTTTATGATAATAAGTCAGCAGAAAGGAAGTAGAAGGAAAATATACCTCTCCCGCCTCAGCGAAAGAGAAAACAAAAACGCTTACAAATTATATGCCTTGTTTTATAGTTTTTGGGGAATCCCCTAAGAAACTACTCGTACATTCTGTACATTATAAAGCTTGTAAGCCCCCTATCCATAAAAAACTAACAGAACAATAGCTTTTAAAATAAATATTTTAATAAACAGAACTAAGAACTATCAAACAACAAACTTTACTTTTACGGAAATTCCGGTGAAAAAGTTACTTTTGAAAAAACACGTACTCTACGACTTTATAAAAAAGCACGTGCTTTTTACTATACAAGCAAAACAGAATGAAAGCAAGAAGACTGTGAATTAGTACCACACATTATTTTTTCTCGTCAGACAGGAGACAGTGGTGGAAAAGCAAAGAAACGTGTTAATTACGTGTCCAACTTGGGCCGTTTCAAAAATGGAGAAACACGAATCTGCTCGGATGCTAATCCAGGCGATACATTTACGCGCCATTGAACCACGAAGAGTCCATTCCACTATTCTGAATGGGTATTTATATTTTCCGGAATCTTTCCGGCGTGAATTTTTGTAAATTTATAAGGGACGATGATATATGCCTTCCTAGAAACACAAGTGTACACGACAGCCTTTTATCGAAATGACAAGACAAGTGTGATGTCATTTATCATATTGTAATGACCGTTTAATCTAGAGGAGAAAAAGAGATGAAGGAATTGCCAACATTATTTGTGAGAAAATTTAGATAAATGGAAATACAGCGGTGCATTTTTAAGGGTTGTCTTTTGTACAACTATTAAACTTCAGTTAGTGATGTTTGGGATAAAAAATTTTTGATTTTACACACGCTAGTATCAGAAGTGTGAACTAATAAATAAATAAATAAATATGTAAATACATAATTTAACACTGGAAATAGCAGGAAAGTTAAGTATTTTTAAGAAATTGCACAATTAAATTTTTAATTTTCTAATTTCAAATTCACAACGTTAGAAATTTAATATTTAAATGTACAGGATGATTCACGAAATTAACGGCAGGCGTATGAAATGTTTTTTTATGGTCTTGGATAGTGGATAGTACCCTGACAGTCACGATAATAACAGCCTTGTTAAAGCTACGACAATCGGAGAGTGTGCACTTGCGGGTTTTAAAACACAGAAAAACAGGTGGCGGAATTCGCAGAGGCAGCCGGGCGAACCAAGCGCCAGTGACGAGTAGGTAAACAATAGGTCACGTGTAAAACGCAACCGGAAGAGTGCTAAGCGCAGAAAATTAGATGACGGAACGCGGAGAAGCAGCCTGGCGAACCAAGTGCCAGTGACGAGTAGGGACAGCCGGGCAAACTAAGAGCCAGTGATAAGCCAATAAAGCATAAGTAATTTGGAGAAGAGAACGCAAATAGCAGAAGCTAAGCGCAGAAAACCAAGAAACGGAATCCGCGGAGGCAACCTGGCAAATCATACGCAAGTTACTAGTAAGTACAGTATAGGCCACGTGGAGAACGCAGCTAGTAGAATCCAAGCGCAGAAAACCAGGTGGCAAAACTCGCAGAGGCAGCCGGACAAACTATGAAAGCCAGTGACAAGCCAATAAAGGATTGGTAATCTGGATAACTCAGTAAGCAGGAACTAACCTCAGAAAATTAAATGGCGGAATCCGTAGAAGCAGCCGGGCAAACCAAGCGCCACTGACGAGTAGGGGTAGCCTGGTCAAGTAAGAGCCAGTAACGAGTCAATAAATGATAAGTAATTTGGAGAACGCTGACGGCAGAAGCTAAACGCAGAAAACCACGTGGCGGAATCCGCAGAAGAAGCCTGGCGAACAAAGTGCCAGTTACGAGTGGGTAAAGAATAGGTGACGTAGAGAATGCAGCTAGTAGGAGTCAAGCGCAAAAAAACAGGTGGAAGAACTCGCAGAGGCAGCTGGGCGAACTAAGAACTAGTGACAAGCCGATAAAGGAAAGGTAATCTGGACAATGCAGCCAGCATTGGCAGGCGCTAAGCGTAGAACGTCAGATGACGAAACCCGCAGAAGCAGCGGAAGGAACCAAACGCCATTGACGAATAAAAGCAGCCGGCTGAACTAAGAGCTATTAACAAGTCAATAAAGGATAGGTAATTTGGAGGACGCTGGCGGCAAAAGTTAAGCGCAGAAGACCAGGTGAAGAAATTCGCATAGGCAGCTTGGCAAACTAAGTGCCTGTTACGAATAGGTAAAGGATAGGCCACGTGAAGAAAGCAGCTAGTAGAAGACAACCGCAGAAAACCAGGTGTCAAAACTCTCAAAGACAGCCGGACAAAATATAAGAGCCAAAAACAAGCCAATAAAGGATTGGTAATCTGGAGAACTCAGTAACCAGGAACTAAGCGCAGAAAATCAAATGGCGGAACCCGTAGAAGCAGCCGGGCGAACCAAGCGCCAGTGATGAGTAGGGGCAGCCGGGTGAAGTAAGAGCTAGTGATAAGTTAATAAATGATAGGTAATTTAGAGAACCCTGACGGCAGTAGTTAAACGCAGAAAACCACGTGGCAGAGCCCGCAGAAGAAGCTTGGCAAACAAAGCGCCAGTTACGAGTAGGTAAAGAATAGGTGACGTTGAGAATGCAGCTAGTAGGAGTCAAGCGCAGAAAACCAGGTGGAAAAATTCGCAGAGGCAACTGGGCGAACTAAAAACCAGTGACAAGCCGATAAAAAAGGTAATACGGACAATGCAGCCGGCATCGGCAGGCGCTAAGCACAAAAAATCAGATGGCGAAACCCGCAGAAAGTAAAAGCAAGCGGCTGAACTAAGAGCTATTAACAAGTCAATAAAGGATAGGTAATTTGGAGAACGCTGGCGGCTGCAGAAGTTAAGCGCAGAAAACCAGGTGACGAAATTCGCATAGGCAGCTTGGCGAAACAAGCGCTAGTTACGAAAAGGTAAACGATTAAGCAGGAATCAAGCGCAGAAAATTAAATGGCGGAACTCGTAGAAGCAGCCGGGCAAACCAAGCGCCAGTTACAAATAGATAAAGGATAGGGCACATGGAAAACGCAGCCAGTGAAAGCCAAGTGCAGAAAATTAGGTGGCAAAACTTGCAGAGACAGTTGAGCGAACTAAGAGCCGTTGACAAACCGATAAAAGATAGGTAATTTAGAAAACGCAGCCGGCAAGAGTTAACCGCAGAAAATCAGATTGCGAAACCCGTAGTGATGTCATTTATCATATATAAGCAGCCGGGCGAACCAAGCGCCAGAAACGAGTAGAGGAAGCCGGGCGAACTAAGAACTGTAAAATTATACTTGTTTAACATATAATTTTTAATTTAAAAAAAACAAAGAGGTTGCTTATTACCGATGCTTAACCAAAACCAAAAATCAATACGACCTTTTTTATTTATTACTTGTAAAAACAGCTTTAAATTTGGTTTCTACCGATAAAGACGTGGTTATTGTTGGAGAGGATAATAACAAAACATTATAAAAACGACAAAAATGTTTGGTTTATACGATGCGACAACACGAAAAAGCATTCCAAATTTTACAACATTACTTCCTTAAAACAATGCCAGCTTCCTAAAAAAAACGTTATTATTTTAATACCTGCATTTTAAGATGTGATACAACGCCTGCTTTGTTTAGGCCGGGTAAAAAGAAAGCCTTTAATTCGTTGAATTCAGAGTTAGTAAGAGACGCGTCAAGAACTTTCTACAATCCCTCAGTTTTCCATGGCGATATAGCTAAATCAGGAAAACTCTTTTTGCTGAAGTTATACGATGCCGTAAATTAATGTAAGTTGTTTAAACGAATTAAGGTTTTTTTGCCTATAATAAAGTAGTGAGTAGGTCAACTCTGTAAAGCAATTTTCCTTTGGCCGTTTTACTACCTACGAAGGGAGCAGTCAAATACCACTTATATCGGACATTTTCACAGCTGCAAACGTGGTTGGGGAACGACTTGGACCCTTTATAGTGCGGGTGAGAAAACGTAGCGCGACAATATCAGCCTATAACCACAACAATAAACAACAAAAAAATAGTTCAAATAAATCTCCAGAAATCAATTAAATGTTCTTGTAAAGAAATGTGCTTGAATCATTGTGGTTGCAGAAAAGCAGTCGCAATAAAATTTCTTGTAAAAACAAAGATGCTCCGGTTTCTAAAGAGAAGGGTTTAAATTAGGTATAAACTAATTATCTAAATTATTTGTTGTAAGTGAAGTTTATACTAAATATATGTTATATTTTCAGAAAAGGGGCTGAGTTGCTCATTGCAATTTGATTTTTCGATAATATTCTGGATTTTTACTAATTGGACAAGGCTGTACGCCCTTAGCGCACTCTAAAAATACATATGTATTACATTAGAATACGCAGAATTTTATAGGCTTCAATTTGTCGCTCTTGATATTTTTTGATAAAAGCAACCATTTTGATGCTACGGCCACTTTTCTATAAAAAAATGTACCCCTAGGAGAGTGCAGGGGGTGACGCACCGGCGCCGGCGGAATCGCTGTGGACTTTTGAGAGTTTGTTGTATAGGCACCAAAGAAGGTCTATACAAAAAATCAGTTTTATTGCATTTTTTTCTAGCTCAAATCTCTTGTTTTCTATACTTTTTAATTTGATAACAAAATTTTCTATTTAACTGTCGGTTCTGTAGTTGCAGAGTAGTCACTTATTACTTTATAGATGGTTTACAATTTAGATGAAAGAGTAGAATCAATTTTCATTTACGGAGCCGATAATTAGTGTACCCGGAGAACAGCGGTTGCTTTTAACCAAAGGCACCCAGATAGAAATGTCTCACGCACCTACCCCTAAGGTTAGAACATGGGTGAAGATCTTCACTATTAGCAAGATGGAGCCCATGCTTATTACATGTTACTCGTTCAACATTGGTTAAATAATTGTCGTTCTAATAAGCAAATTAGCAAAGGAGGAGCAATCGAGCGGCCAGCTAGGTTTCCAGATCTTACGCCACTAGATTTTTGTTGTGGAGACACCTAAAATCTGCGATTTACAAGACGCTGCCAGTGTCTATTCAAGATTTAAGAAATAAAGTAACAAGGGAGTGTAGGGTTATCCGCCGAGAAACATTTCAAAAGGTTAGAACCTGGGTGAAGACCTTCTTCTCTATCAGTGAGATAGAGTCCCTGCTTATTACGTATTGTTCATCCGGCATTGGTTAAATAATAGGATTAGTAATGAGCGGATTGCCAGAAAAAGAGCAACCGAGTGGCCAGCTAGGTCTCCAGATCTTACGCCACTAGATTTTTTTTGGGTACACTTAAAATCTGCGATTTACAAGACGCTGCCAGTGCATATTCAAGATTTAAGAAATAAAGTAACAAGGGAGTGTAGGGCTATCCGCTGAGAAACATTTCAAAAGGTTATAATATGGGTGAAGACCTTCTTCTCTATCAGCATGATGGAGCCCCTGTTTATTACGTAGTACTCGTCCAGCATTGGTTAAATGACAGATTACCCAATAAACGGATTGGCAGAAGAGGAGCAGTAGAGTAGCCAGCTAGGTTTCCAGATCTTACGCCATTAGATTTCTTTGTGGAGACACTATAAATCTGCGATTTACAAGACGCTGCCAGTGCATATTCAAGATTTAAGAAATAAAATAAGAAGGGAGTGTAGGGTTATCCGCCGGGAAACATTTCAAAAGGTTAGAACTTGGGTGAAGACCTTCTTCTCTATCAACAAGATGGAGCCTCTGCTTATTACGTATTGTTCATCCGGCATTGGTTAAATAATAGAATTAGTAATCAGCGGATTGCCAGAAAAAGAGCAACCGAGTGGCCAGCTAGGTCTCCAGATCTTACGCCACTAGATTTTTTTTGTGGGTACTCTTAAAATCTGCGATTTACAAGACGCTGGCAGTGCATATTCAAGATTTAAGAAATAAAATAGCAAGGGAGTGTAGGGCTATGCGCCGAGAAACATTTCAAAAGGTTAGCACCCGGGTGAAGACCTTCTTTTCTATAAGTAAGATAGAGCCCCTGCTGATTCCGTATTGTTCATCCAGCATTGGTTCAATAATAGAATTCCTAATAAGCGGATCTGCAGAAGAGGAGCAATCAAGTAGCCAGCTAGGTTTCCAGATCTTACGCCATTAGATTTTTTTTGTCGAGACACTAAAAATCTGCGATTTACAGGACGCTGCCAGTGCATATTCAAGATTTAACAAATAAAATAAGAAGGGAGTATAGGGCTATCCGCTGAGAAACATTTCAAAAGGTTATAACATGGGTGAAGACCTTCTTCTCTATCAGCATGATGGAGCCCCTGTTTATTACGTAGTACTCGTCCAGCATTGGTTAAATGACAGATTACCCAATAAACGGATTGGCAGAAGAGGAGCAATCGAGTAGCCAGCTAGGTTTCCAGATCTTACGCCATTAGATTTTTTTGTGGAGACTATAAATTTGCGATTTACAAGACGCTGCCAGTGCATAATCAAGATTTAAGAAATAAAATAACAAGGGAGTGTAGGGTTATCCGCCGATACACATTTCAAAAGGTTAGAACCTGGGTGAAGACCTTCTTCTCTATCAACAAGATGGAGCCTCTGCTTATTACGTATTGTTCATTCAGCATTGGTTAAATAATAGGATTCTTAATAAGCGAATCGGCAGAAGTGGAGCAATCGAGTGGCCAGCTAGGTCTTCAGATCATACGCCACTAAATTTTTTTTGTGGGTACACTTAAAATCTGCGATTTACAAGACGCTGCCAGTGCATAATCAAGATCTAAGAAATAAAATAACAAGGGAGTGTAGGGTTATCCGCCGATACACATTTCAAAAGGTTAGAACCTGGGTGAGAAGACCTTCTTCTCTATCAACAAGATGGAGCCTCTGCTTATTACGTATTGTTCATCCGGCATTGGTTAAATAATAGGATTCCTAATAAGCGGATCGGCAGAAGAGGAGCAATCGAGTGGCCAGCTAGGTCTTCAGATCATACGCCACTAAATTTTTTTTTATGGGTACACTTGAAATCTGCGATTTACAAGACGCTGCCAGTGCATAATCAAGATTTAAGAAATAAAATAACAAGGGAGTGTAGGGTTATCCGCCGATACACATTTCAAAAGGTTAGAACCTGGGTGAAAACCTTCTTCTCTATCAACAAGATGGAGCCTCTGCTTATTACGTATTGTTCATCCGGCATTGGTTAAATAATAGGATTCCTAATAAGCGGATCGGCAGAAGAGGAGCAATCGAGTGGCCAGCTAGGTCTTCAGATCATACGCCACTAAATTTTTTTTGTGGGTACACTTAAAATCTGCGATTTACAAGACGCTGCCAGTGCATAATCAAGATCTAAGAAATAAAATAACAAGGGAGTGTAGGGTTATCCGCCGATACACATTTCAAAAGGTTAGAACCTGGGTGAAAACCTTCTTCTCTATCAACAAGATGGAGCCTCTGCTTATTACGTATTGTTCATCCAGCATTGGTTAAATAATAGGATTTCTAATAAGCGGATCGGCAGAAGAGGAGCAATCGAGAGGCCAGCTAGGTCTCCAGATCTCACACCACTAGATTTTTTTGTTGGTACATTTAAAATCTGCAATTTACAAGACGCTGGCAGTGAATATTCAAGATTTAAGAAATAGAATAATGAGGGAGTGTAGGGTTATTCGCCGGCAAACATTTCAAAAGGTTAGAATTGAATTTGAAAACAGACTTTGTCATTGTTTAACAAATAACGGCGCAGATTTTGAACATTTACTGTAGTGCTGAAGAAAATGCTTTGCATTTTGTTACTTAAATAATATAAAATCTATGGTAACGGGGCGCATTTGTTTAAATACTTAGGCTCCATGTTTTACATAATAAAAATACTTTATTATTAATAACTCGAGAACGAATCAACCGATTTTAGTTTTCTTTACGCCAAAAGACTGTATTTTTCTAGGGCTTTTATTTGATGTCACATAAGCTGCTAGCTAAGATTTTAAAATTGAGTAGGCTGTGGGTGAGGCTATCCATCATCGATGCCTGAAAAATGTGTTCCCCTTGACAACCTAAAAGGCTCCCACACACCGCTTCGTAATATCTCTTATGATTCTCTTAATATAACGGGTGGAAACTTTTTGTAACATCAAACCCTGTATTAGCAACTTTAAGCAAATACTTTTAATACAGAAATGTTAAATGAAAACACGAGTTAAAACCGATTTGGTATCTCGACGATGCGTACATTGTACATTTGTTTTTTTTTTCGCGCGAAGTTATAGCATCTGTCTCAAATAAAATGTTTTTTCCCGAGGCATCGATTGTCCGCAGGTTATTCATGAACTCTTTCAATTTAACTACTCTCCCTACAAATAAAAATTGCGTGTCGATCAATCTCCCTAGAACGGTTGCCCAAAACCCTTCTGATACATCTTTCAGAGCTCACGCCCACAAAAGCCGCCGCTTTCGCATACTAGATGCCGATTAAATCTTTTTGCATTTCGCCAAATCCAAGATTGCAACATGTTATCGGTTAATTACCCACAACTCGATCCGATCCAAACATCAAAGTGTGTCTTGGAAACAGAACCGACGGGAAATAAACGTGCATTCAAATCCGCATTCCATTAACTGTTCTTAGGGTGTAGTTGAAACCTGAAGCTCGGGGATAAACGGCATGTGATGGGAGAGATTTAAAGTGGTTTTAGGGAGCGCAGGAAGGATGTGGGGTTCAGGTGAGTGAGATGGAACAGTTCAGCCCCCCGAGAGCCAGGAGCCACTCTCAATCAGGGAACATCTCATCGATCACGGCCATTGTCTAGGCACTCTTGATAAGAGGAGATGCGCTTACCGTGTTATACTGTATCGATGGTTGTTTTTTGACCTAAAAAGCGAGCGGCATTTTTACCTTTTTTTTCTCTCGCGGCTGGCTTTATAATGCTTTGCGGAAAATCTGTTTGTGAGCAGGATTTTTTCTTGTTAAAGGTGAGAAGTCAGGATTCTTTGAGCTATTGTTTAAGAAATTTAGATTAAACTTAGGAAATAGAGAAAATTTTGCGAAGAGATAAAAATAACAAATTTTCTCATGTTTAAAAATATTAACTTTTTTATAATTTAAAAGGTATTATACAGGGTGTTTCATAAGTACGTACAAAAACTTCAGTAAGTGGTTCCCTGGATCACGTCATGAAGAAAAGTTTATATGAACATATGTCCAAAAATGCTTCCTTACGGAGTTACAGCCCTCTGAAGAAGGAACAGTCTTATCACTTTTTTGTCGATAACTTTCGCAGTAGTTTCACTAAAATTTTAAAATTTTATTTGTGATTATAATATGTAACTATTGATTTTGATTAATACTAATTTTTGCTTGAATAAGTGCACCAAAGGTGTCATGCAGAAGCCCCCTCTCTAATACGTACGTAATATTTGCTTCTAACAAAATATACAAAAAGGTATTCTTGTTGAAAATCGCTACATCTAACAATTTTGAAGATAATTTAATGTTTTTGTAAAATCGAGTTACCGTGAAGGGCTAAGTGTTTTCTCAGGATGTCAAAATATTTTCCACAACCTTTGAGAGTTTTACTCGTGATAACGATAAAAAAATTTCTATAAACATTTGCCCGAAAACGCTACGTTAGAGTACTGTCTCTGGAAGTTGGTAATTTTAACTCGGTAACTATTGCTTTTTAGGAGGCTGTAACTCCGTAAGCAAACGTTTCCGGACTCATGTTTATGCGAACTTATTTTATTGTTTCGAGGTGTAGAGCTTATCTTCAAAAGTTTGTACTGACTATTTTAGCATCTTAGGGAAACATTCGGATCTTCATGGCAACTTGATTTTTCATAAAACTTGAATTATATCGAAAACTGTTAAATATAGCGACTTTCAACAAGTGTACCAAGTTTGTATGTTTTCGAATGGAGAATAAGATTTTCTAAGCAAAACTTCAAAAATTGTAACAGTCTAAGATATTTAAGAAAATAATACGTGCCCCCTCTCCTAATGAGACACTTTCGGTTCATTTATTTAAACACAAATGAGTAAAAATACTAAGCTAACAATTCAGTAGTGCCGCCATAAAATTTTTTAAATCTGCGAAAGTTGTCGATAAAAAAGTAATGTATTTTTTGTAGCATTTTTTCGAAAACAAATTTTCTAAATCAGGAATGAGAATCTCATAGAAGAGCTTGGGGCAAATCTAAACCTATTTTTCTAAATTTTCTAGCTGTAAAATGGCGGCAGCAGCGATTTTTTGACCATTTTGACCTGTGCGTTTTATTTTTCAAAAACTTATACCCAGATAAGGTACTGCGCACAAAAATTTTCGGAAAGCGAAAAGCTATGAAGTGAAAAATTGTTTTCAAAATTATGGAATTTTTTAAAAAATATTTATCAAAGCTGGCAACACGGTTTCCTAAAAATTGTATAGACTAATAGTGCTAAAAATGGGTTATAATTTTGCTAGTGTCCCAATCTGCTAATTTGTCTATGAATTTTGGAAGATCGAAAATTCAGCAATCGTTGCTTAATAAACAAGTTATGATAAAAACTTTCTGTTTAAGCTAAATTGCTCATGAGTGATAGTAAAATAAGATTTACAACATAATTTTTAGGTGCTGTAATATTTAGGGGGTTTAATTTTGGCTCTGCCATAAAATGTTTAATAAACCAATTTGTTCTTCCGCTTTTGGTATCTTTCATCGCAAGGAACAAGTCAAAAATTGATTTTGTTTCTTTTAAAACCTTTTAAAAATGCAGTTACTCCTAATACGATGTACAGCTGTTGGTGCTCTCAACTAAAATGTCCACGATGTGAGATATACCAAAAATTGTTGTTTGTTGTAATAGTCTGCAACAAGGGAATTTTGGATTACCTCATAGCGGGGTGTCTGGTAATCCCTAGTTAAAGGTTTAAAGCTCGAGAAGGTGTTAAACGCAAATAAAATTAAAAACCAAGTTTTGCATATTTCATTTAGAATAGGCATGTTAAGTTTAAAATAACTTGTAACTCATGCAAGCTAACCTTTAAGACAAATTTGTTTGGCATTAACAATTTTTATTGAATTTACGTAGAAACAGTTCGCAATTTTAAGCGTTACTGATAAGGGTAGTGCAATCTATAGTCACTATTGGCGCGAAAAACGTTTATGCAGAAATACTTTTATAAATATAATAAATACATTTTTTTAAATATAAGAAAAACCAAGCAAAATGCTTTGCTTATTTTGTTTCTAAATCATTTAACTTTTAAAATTTCATCAAAATCGGACCACCCGTTTTAAAGATATTCCAGGGGCCAGCGGGTGGTCTAGTGGTTAGAGTCTCAACCTCTAGAACTAGACTCCCAACGGCAGTAGGTTCGAATCCTCTGCCCGTCGGAAATGTTTCTGAATAAGTTAAGCCCGGCGTGTCCATGGACGGTGTGTGTGATGTGTATGTTGGGTTGCATGTCTTTTCGGGGTGGGGCATGTTAGACCGGTGAATAGCGCTAAGTGCGCTGAGCCCGGGTAAGGGGGTGGGATGGAAATCATGGAGTCGTGCTCACGCACGGCCTCATGAGTCTTTTTTAAAAGAAAAGATATTCCATAACAAATGAGGACGTGTATATTTCGTATAATAAATATGTATGCTAAAAATCACGCAACTTAAGTTAAAAAAAAACACCGTCTCTTAAATAATACAACAATTTTTTTAAATTTATTTAGCAGAGAAAGACAGCATTTATTTTGAATATAGCGGCAAGTAATTTCGGCACGCTATTGTACCGGAAACCTCCGTGTGTAAATAATGGCTGTATAGAAAGCAATAAAGAAAATTGTCAGTGACGGGCGGGGCGGGTAAAGGAGGAAAAGAAGTGGTCTCATAAACTTGGGGTGTAGTCAGTTCTCACATTTGCATAATTCAGCAGTGTACTAGCGGCTTTATCCACTTAAGCTCCAATGTATTTTTAAAGTCGAGGAGGTATCTCTAAACTCTAACGAACTTTACTCGTTGAGGTAGGACCAAGTTATTATAACGATAACGTCATTTAAAATTTTTATGTTTAGTTTAGTTGCTGAAATTACAAACTCAGCTATTTTCTGAAGTAAAATTTTGAAGAGGAATTAATAATCTCGTTTATTTCTAAAATGGCTCAGTAGCGTGTGTTTGGTGACAGTTTTTTGAGTCTTTAAGCGAGTTTCCATTATGTTTTTGCTTTACTAAAAGTTAGCAGTTGGCCGTTGTTAATAATATGTAGTCTTCCGGGTTGGTGCGGCGTAATTGGTGAATGAACTGCCGACGTTTCGTCCTCGGTTGCACGAGACATCTTCACTTTGGGATCTGAAACACAACTGATCTAGATTCCAAAGTAACCACAGCTCTGAAGATGTCCCGTGGAACCGAGGACGAAACGTCGGCAATTCATTCGCCGATGATGCCGCTTCAACCCGGAAGACTAGATATTTTTAACAGCGGCTGCAAAAGCTTTAGATAAAAAACATAAACATTAAAATTTGCTTATATTTATAGAAATTGTAGCGCCCCCTAACAAATAAACGCCTTATATAACAGACGCGTAATTATGTGGCTTCTAATAGCGGGAGCTCTTTGCCACTAAAAGTTGAGTTAAAGAATACCGATTAACGTAAACACGCGTGGGCTATGCCGTCCGTAGTTTTTGGTAACAATAAATAAGCGAACACAATAGGCATCTTTATCGAAAACTGTAGCGGTTCACTGTAGCAACGAATATGCGCCTTATATAATGAACGCGTAAATATGTGGCATCTAGTAGTGGGGGTCTGTCTTCACTAAAAGTTGAGTCAGGTGTAAGGAATCCCAAGTAACATACAAACTCGTGGGCTATGCCTTCTTTTTTTTTGTTAACATTAAATAAGCACATAAAGTAGGTAATGTAGCAGGTTAATAGTAAATCCGTACCCTATCCCTCTGTCTCAACATTTAGCAACGATGTATTCATTAGTATTCTCGTCGCATCTTATTTATTGTTTACGGGTTTGAACGTTTTCGTAACAGTCACGCAGTGTAATCGGTGCCATTAAGCTGCAATACCAGCGGAATGTATAAATTACATCCATATTGCTCTTCTCATGAATTTGCTAGCAATTCTTTGTAAAGAAAACCGTGTGGCTTACCCCACGGGTTCTGCTACTTTATTGTGAATTTTGAGACGCGCTTAACAAAGAAATATCAAATTAGCAATAAAATCAGCTGTAGTGAGCAATTGTTTGTAAAAAAAGCGCGTGGCGTAGTCCACGGATTCTGCTAGTTTTATAAATTCATTTGTGATTATTATATTTTTTGTAATCTAACTGTATCCCAAAATATCTGGACAATTAATGTTTATGAATTTTTACCTTGCTGATTTTTGTAAACATGACCATAACAAACCCAACCCGAGATAGCATTTTATAAATGTTGAGCAAGTAAGTATTGTTTCTTTTCGTAAAAGGAAGGCTAAAACACCTCGTGAGACGATTGCATGTAATTCCAAGATACAAATCGCCCTAGTTCAGAAAAACACTTATCCTTTTCATCTGAACAGAAACAAAAACAAAGTTAGACGCCACGAATTAACTGCTTGTTATGTTTATAATCTCGAATATTGATGAAGATCAGGTACACGTTGAACATTAATGCGTATCTATCTATAACTGACTCTTACTCTTACTTACGCTATTTTCCATATAAATTATTAAAGTAGAGATGGGTATAGTATTTCTTAGACCGCACAATATTTAATATTGGTGAGCAATGCTACAAACCTAATAGTTTACTAACCGTGGATGTCTAGTTTAAACATTACGGAATTGAAAGTGAAGGTTAGTGTTTAGACAGACTTTGAATTATGTGTTCGGTATGAAACCTGCGTTGGCATTCCGCTAATTAAATTTAGACAAACAATGCGTGCTTACTCAAAAATTGAATTCTGCTTCTTATTTGCATGGAAAAGTTAACTGGAAATGTATATACGATTATAGCACTTACAAAGATAAATTTTTATAGTCTTAACATTAGACACTCAACGCTTTTAATATATAGAAAGGTAATAGCTCTAGAGAAACAATGTTAGTATGGACCAGCATTTTTGCAAAATCATTACAGTGAAACGAATAATATTATCAAAGTTGTCTGTAACGCCTTTTATGAATTTATGAACATAAACATTGCATAATTTATTATTCTACAATAAAATTTCTTCAACATTCCCTTGAGAATGTAATTTTCAGTCTGTTTTGTTTAAGCGTTGAACGCTCCCACCATGGCCCTGCCTTGCGCCTTACTACCGGTGCAAACGGTCTTGGTGTCCTAAGTCGGCTGGGCTCACCAAGGTCACATAAATATGACAGGTGAACATTAAATGTGACAGCCTAAAATTAAATGTTGAAACATTTATTTAAATCTGTAAGGATTTATTTATATCGGTAAAAATTTATGTAAATCTGCAAATATTTATTATATTGAAAGATTTAAAACAAATATGTGCAGATTTGGCTAAATACACAAAGGTGTTCTAAATATTTGAATATTTAAAATAAATGTTTTAGGATTTATTTAAATCTCTAATGCTTTATTAAATATTGGAATAATTAAACCAAATGTTTAAGAATTTATTTAAATCTAGAACGATTGATTAAAATAAAAAGCATTTAGCTAAATGTGTGTATATTTAATAAATATTGGGACAAATTGCCTTAAGTACCGTGAAATGCACAGCAAATTTTCACTTTACACTTGGCGCCCCATAGTGATAGTAGAGTAAGATTATAGTTTCAATTTTCAGGTACAACAATAATTAGGGGGTTATTTCTCTCCCTCTCATCTAACTTTTGATTGACAAATTGTCACTTTATTTATTTTAATAATTCTTTTTTCAAATAATAATAATCCATTAATTTTTTTACAATTAGCTCAATAAATTTGATTAGCAGGTACGGTATGCGGCTGACCGTACCTGCGGCAATAATGCTCCCGATGTTTTATACAATTCCACTAGAACCGTAGGAGTAGTGCTATCTACAGTCAGTGTAAGCGCGTAAAATATTAATACAAAAATAATTTTGTAAACATGACTCCTTCATTTTTCCGTTTATTTTCACTCAAGAAAAACAAAATAATTTAATATCAGCAAGATGGCATTTGATATTATGTAAGGATTTTAGATATAAAACTGAAAAGCGTAAAAAAGTGAGCATATCAACGACACAGCTTTTTACTTTACTAAGCTACAAATACGTGCAATATCGCTTTGATGGAGTGCCACATCCAATATCAGCCCACATCAGCGTTCTTAACTTTCGAAACCGCAAGCAAAACCGACAGGGGCTATGAAGCTCTGAATCGCGAAAGCGATCTAGCAAATACACCACTGCATTGTTACAAAATGAAAAATACCGGAATCCGAACTATTAAATTCTTTGTACGTAACAGGAAAGTGGGAAAACAGAGCAAAAAAAAAGTTTTTCAATATATTTTATTCATCGTCTGAACGTTCAAATCTAGTTTCGGTACGGTACGGTTTCCAACTGGAGAAATAAAACTGAGTTGTTAGTGAAAAAGTTCGCCTTGACCTTATCGTAAGAAAAATATTTAATATGAAATCGTTAATAAAACCTCTTCTACACTAGGATTTTTTTAAATATTGTATATAACATATTTATTGGGTCCTAATGTCCATCCTTGCGGGACGCTGCTTCGTTTGAGGAGGAGGCCACGGTGCTGGGATTGCTTCGCCAAGACCTGGTGTAGCATTTGCTTTGAACTTGAAGGGACTCGCGGTGTTGGTAACATCGGACAGTTCATTAGTTCGAACCGGAAGTAGGTTCGAGCTCTTGGAGGAGCAGTTTTGTTTTATCTTTAAAACCGTTCGACACGATTTTTGAAAATAAACTGGACTTCTTGTCGCCGTTTCTATATACTGTTTTTAAATATCGTTGCGTAGGAATGTAAATTAGAAGAAATGCACAATTGTTTATTAAGAGGGTTATACGTGAGAGATAAAAAGTGAGACAAACTGCGACAGTATATGTAAAGAAAGAGGCAAGGCAGTATTCAGTGTCCCATATGGCACAAGAAAATGTATACGACATTTAGTGGATATACCGTCTATACAGTGTGTTTGTCCAACGGACGTCCAAAATCAACACAATAGACGTCCACTGGACATCTGCTAGATGTTCCTTTGCAACAAGTTTGGACATCCACAGTGAAGAGTCCGTAGCTTGTTACTACTGCACACTTAATAGACTGGATACATATTTTAAAATTACGGAGATACATTGCGTCCAAATTTGTATATACTTGTTATATATACACAAGACACAGTAATTAGCCTTCAGCCAAAAATTCTTCATTTTTCAGCTAAATTAGGTTTTCCTTATCAATTAATTAAAGTACAATTGGAATCTGTTAACGTCTATTTGCTACGGCAAAGCACAAAATATGATAAGATATGGTCAAAACTAAATATATCCATTTCATATCTATAGATGGATATATAATGGCAACCCACTACATATCCATAGTATGTCTATTAGCATACGGACATAAAACGTACTAAGAATGGACATCCTATAGATATCATGTGCTATATGGGGTGATCATAGATTTAACAAATTAGCGCTCTTTTTTCTTTAAGAACACGCCTTCTTTGACGCCGATTGGCTGTGATTTTGAATGATTCGTTGAAGAATCTGTCTTCTCTAGATTTTATAGAGTACAGATTCAAGCTGGTTGAGGGCATAGAACTCGTGAACCGTCGTATAAATTATTTCAATAGCGTTTTTACGTTTTTTTTTTTAAAACTACATAAAGCCGGTCCTGCTTTCCATGTAACCATTATTTGTAGTTTGCTTTTATATGAAAACATTCAAAACTTTTACATATTTTAAACTTTACAACAAACTTGTTCATTTGTCATTATTAACTCTCTCTGCTTTTAAAACTTTAGCAAAGTTTTTCACATCAATTTTTTACGTGCCCGTTTTGTTATTCCCAGAAGATTTATCCTTTGTGCAAGAGTAACTTTTTCATCACACAAAGCCTTTTTTGAAAGAAACCTATAAAAAGTCACACTAATCTTAATCTTGTTTTAACAAAAACAACGTTCGTCTACTAATTGATCCACGACAGCCTTAAGGGCGGAAAGTTTGTAAGTTACTTTTCCTACGTATTATTTGAGGTGGAAATTTTTCACTTGAAAGAAGAAAAACTGTTTTAAAACTTCAATATTCGCTTGATTGCAGCAACTTTTCTTTTGTATGGGATTCACTGGAGGTGAAAAAATTGACAGGAACTGGAAATTGGATTTAATATTAAAAAGTCAATTTAAGGGGGGAGGTGCGCAGCTTCCATAGAAATTGAAACAATCCGAGTTTACTTTTCTTTCCAGTTTCTTTGCGAGTTACAATTGGCACTAATTAACAAAAAGCAAATAATCTCTAAGCACTGCAATAATGGAATTAATGTTGACCGTTGAGTAAATTGCGATACTTGCAGAGTATAACGAGGTTTGCTCTTTAACGTCGTAATTTAATAAACCTTCTCATTTTAATATTATCTAAGTCGCTAAAATTTGCGGTTATCTTGGCCTTTAATTACATGCTAACCCAAACCTAGTTTTACATCGTGTATAAATACAATTTGTCGCAAGTAATTTGCATTATGGAAACTGCCGGACTAGAGAACTTCCTTCCCATGTTCATTTTGTATCTAAAAGGTCTGAGCACGAGTTCCAGAAAAGTTCACTAGCTTATAGAATAGCATTTTAATATTTAGGGTAAGTTTGTTCTCTTGAGTCCGGACGTTTTGTTCGTATTTGCCTACAGTTACGCTGATAACGTCAGAGACGTGTTGAAAACATTGGCGTATTCGTGTTCAATAATTCAATTGCCTTTCATTCCACAAAATAACTTTTAAAACATTTATGGAATCTTTGCATTACTGAAAGTCGCTTCGTCGATGCCTTCTACAGTGCAAAATCTTCGATCTAGCTATGATGTTTTACCTTCTTAACCGCTAGATGAGAAATACTTAGGGATATTAGAGAAATTACTCGTCTTAAGATACGACAAAATACTTTCTGATAGTATTTTGTGTGTCCTTAAAAAGTTGATAGTAAAAGCAGGGGCCAGAAAAGAAGAAAAGATAGAAGGGGAAGAAGATAGTAAGAGAGGGATATAAGAAGAGGTAGAGAAAAGAAAATTGGAGGGGAACAAGACCGATAATAGAGGTGTGGAAAGATGTAAGAAGGGAAAATTGAAAGAGTAGAAAACAAAAGGCAGAAAAGGAGGGGAGAAGGGAGAGAAGAGAGAAGGAAAAAGAAAGTAGCCAAACTGCTAAAACAGAGGGGGGAAGACATGAGAAGGTAGATCGAGAGAAAAAAAAAAGAATGAGGGCGAAGAGCAATAAAAACAGGGGAATGTTAAACAGATGAGAAACGTCAGACACAAAAGGACAAAAAGAGCGAGAGAGAGACAATTTGGAGTTGAATGTCCGTTTATTTAAAAATAAATTTAATACCTTTCCGTCTTTCCGATAATAGAGGTGTGGAAAGATGTAAGAAGGGAAAATTGAAAGAGTAGAAAACAAAAGGCAGAAAAGGAGGGGAGAAGGGAGAGAAGAGAGAAGGAAAAAGAAAGTAGCCAAACTGCTAACAGTGGGGGGAAGACATGAGAAGGTAGATCGAGAGAAAAAAAAGAATGAGGGCGAAGAGCCATAAAAACAGGGGAATGTTAAACAGATGAGAAACGTCAGACACAAAAGGACACAAAGAGAGCGAGAGAGAGACAATTTGGAGCTGAATGTCCGTTTATTTAAAAATAAATTTAATACCTTTCCGTCTAAGGGAATTGCTTAACAAAATTGCATTTTTACAACTAAATTTAACATAAACAAACAAATTAATATAAAAACAAAGAAAAAATACAAGAACAATAATTTTAACTAGTGTTACCCCAGCACACAATGCACTGACAGCACGTGATGCATTAGTTCCAATAATGACACGCGACGTTATTGTAGATGGCGCCCCAAGTGACGCGCGTCTAGCCGACCTTCATATATATTATAAATTAAAATAATTATTATTAAAAAATCGACGTAGAATAAAAATATAAAAATGTTTCATGTTCCATCTGTGGATAGAGACCTTTCATTTAAAAAAAATGGTCCAAATTGGTGAAGCGGTAGCCGCTGGAGGAATCGGAGAAGAAAACCCTTTGTGCTTTTATATATGTATATGGATTATATTTAAATACAAAACACATCAGCTCCTGCAGGACAATTATAAATGTAAGGCACTGAGATACAGCAACCTACTGGGTTAGAGGCAGTAACTGCTCTGGAGGTTCGCATAGAGATCGGGCAGGGGGCTGGTAGGTCCACTAGCGTCTAGTCGGTCACATTAACAACCGCTCCTGCAAGGTCGGACTTGCGCAGTTAGTATACTGTCAATCAGTGAGTAAATTTACTTTGTCTTCGTATTTTTCTTTAAAAATATAACTGCTCTTGACCTAAACCTCGCGTTAGCAGCAAAAAGCTTTTTCTTAAACAATGTTGTTGCTTTTTGCCTTTTACGCGAGGTTTGGGTTAAAAGCAGTCATATTTTTAAAGAAAAAATACAAAGACAAAGTTGTATTCACTCACTGATTGGCGGCATACAAACTGCGCAAGTCCGACCGTGCAGGAACGGTTGTTAATTTGACCAACTAGACGCTAGTGACAGGTCCTGCGGTTTCGCCTAGTCTACCAGAGGTATGGTGCGGGCTAGGTTCTATGAGAATGTTGCGGGGCCTTGGGTGCTGTGGAGCTCTAATAGAAATTAGGCGATGCAGGACTGGAGCAGAAGTTAGTGTTAGTGTCTTCCGGACCGGAAGAGGAGCCTCGATCTGCAAGTAGATTCTCAAAACAAGGTATTTGGACCGAAAAAGTAGGGTGGCATGATCTGAAAATCAACTGCTTTTCAAGCTCATAGGCGTGGTTTGTATAAGTGTCCTGGTGCATAGCAATGTCTGCATTATACAAAGAAAACTGTTTATTTAGCAAATGGGGTATTATTTCAAATTAGAATTGGTACTGCCATGTGAGAGAGAGTGAGACGGCAAGTCTTGCTGGTTCAGAATATTTTCTCGCATTCAGGGTGGAAGAGGGATTTTATGTGGACACAGTAGTGCGGGGTTCTAGAAGGAGCTAAGTTTTGCTGAGCTGTAGAAAGAGCTGGGTTTGTAGCGTTTAAGGAGGAACTTGCATTGAGCCGGAAGCTTACGTCCGATCAGTGAGCAGGGCTCCAGCAAGAGCTTGCTGTGTTAGTTTGCTATGAATCACAAGAGAAGTCTCGATCTGGAAGCAGACTCTGAAGAGTTGGTATTCGGACCGAAAAGATAGGTTTACATGATTTAAAAATTTAGTTTATGGGCGCCGCGTATAGTACAGTTTCCTGCTGCGTGACAATGCCTACACATACTATAAACAAAACTGCACAACTGTTTAATTACCATATGTCGCGAAGTTATGTTGTTTCTAATAACTTAGAATTGGTAATTATTTTTATACTATTATGTGAGTGCGTGAGATAGACTGCCACTACACGTCTACAGGATTAGCGAGACCGAAATCGCCGTTGTGAAAGACCACGCCCTCCTCGACGCCGATTGGGTGGGCTCGGAGCAATAGGTTTGAACTTTCCCAGTCTTATTACGTCACCGTGAGGTGGGGATCTGCCTGGTGGACCTGTCTGGACCGATGATAATTAATTTATTGGGGTTGCTATAAAGTTGGCGTTTGAGTTAAATCGCAAATAAGTTACAGTAAAATTAAATTTTAGGCTTAAATACACCTCTTCCGCTGTTTTAACAAAGATACATAAAAACCCCGGAACATTTAAACTGGATCAAACTAATTGATTTGTACGAAAATTTTTCGCTGGTGGTTTTGATATACTCATATCCCCCGCGAGTTAGAGAATGTATAAGTGAAGCAAAAACACGAGACACGAAATGAGCGTAAAAGCACTCACGGTAATGCAAACAAAATTTAATAAAGAATACATACGCATGAATACATTTGCCTAAAATGTAAATTGTGGCCTGATAAATGGAATGCCTATAACAAAACGGAGTGGAAGATGATTAATATGAAAGCACTTTTTTTTCGTTTTGTTATTTTTACTATTTTTTTTAGAAGTTAACTCTGAATAGAACAACGAGAGAACAAAAAATTTGTATTAACTAAATGTCAAAGTTCAAACTATGTGAAAATTGAAAGGCCAAAATCACTTTTATTTGTAATTTCTTCAGCTTAAACGTTGTTTGTTGTATATTAGTTAATTACCCGTTTATTATAAGATATTTTCTTAAAATTAGTCATCACTTCAGCGAGCTTTATATTTTTCTGCCAGCTAATTAATTTTCGTTTCATATTTTAAAATTTTCTAAACGCTAATTTTGTTTGTCGATTAAACCAACTATTTTTGTAGGTTTATTGATTTTCTTAAAATCTAGCTCATTAGCTAGCTGATTTCCGTTGTAAGATTCTATATCTATAACCGTTTGCAAACTCAAGTTCTTAAAGCGTTTTAAAATTAGCTGACTTTGCTGGCTACTTGGATTTTCTAGCTTAGCTGTTTATTCGCTACAATTGTTCTGAAAGTTGATTGATTTATTGAATAGACTACATCTAGATTTGAAGATTGTCTAATTTTCGCATCCGTTAATTGTTCTAAAATTTAATTGATTTTTGAACTGATTTAAGTTCATTCTTGTTTTGTAGATTATGAATGAAATTTCAATTTTTGTTAAGTATCTACTTATTATAAATTAGCTGATTTAATTGGCTTGGTTTTTGTTTGTTTGATAAATGCTAATTAGTCTTAAAAAATTTAACAATTGTTGTAAATTATTAATTTTTATGATTTTCTTTAATAATTAGCTGATTTTACTTGCGGTTAGCTGATTGTTATGCGTTTTAACTTTTTTGGTTGGGTTTTTAACCTCACAAAATTACCTGATTAATAACTGATTTAACAGGTAACTGATTTTCTTAAATTAGCTGATTGCTTTATGTGTACAGTTTTTGTATGTCAAGGGAAGTTTTGATAAGATTATAATTGTCTATAAATCAACTGACTGACGCGATATCTATTTAATTTTTTTTTCAATATTTAATCACAAGCTGATTAGCTGATCTTTACAAAACAGCTGATTTCTGAAGTCACGTTAAAACATTCATTATTTAATGTTGTCAGGACTTATTAGTTTAAAAATTAACTGTTTTCTTCAATTTGTTTATCTAAAACACATTAAACAGTAAACAATTTTTAAAAAGGTGATCATAAATAGCAATTAGCCGATAAATTTAACTAGATTTTATTTTTCTCGTAAAACAATATTTCCGAAGTTTTATCACTAATACTTAGTTTTAGGAAAATTAACATTTTTGCATTTTTAATTTTTATGTTTGCACAATTTTTCTGTTAATTAGCTGATTTTCCTTGTAGGTTAGCTGCTTGTATCATGTTTTATTGATTAGCTTGTTTTCAGTTGGGTTTTCAACCTTGCAGGACCCTTATATCTAACTAATTCAACAGCTAACCAATTTTTTAGTATTAGCTGACTGTTTTCTAAGCACATATTTTCGATATTAAAAAAAAGTTTGTAGATTATGGGTTTTTGTAAATTAACTGATTCCCAATCTGTTCAATTTCTAAGATTATATTCACACTTTATTTTAGCTGATTTTTTCACATTTTATTTAGTTTAGCTTATATCCAATCGATTTTTTTTGTAGATTAACTGATTTTTTTATATGTACACCAGTTCGCTGTTTAAAATTAAACGGCTGCAATTATAATATTTACTAGAAGCGTTTGCCAATTAAAGTTTTTAGGTACCTGATAATTTTAAACATTAGCTGATTTCTCTGATTTTTCCGGTTACTTAATTTTTGTAATTAAGCTATTTATTCTGTACAATTTTTTGGAAACTTGTCTGATTTTTTGAACATATTAAACGCTTGGTTTGTATTTTAACTGATATCAAATATTAGATTTTGTCCTACGATTTGACTAAGGTAAACAGTTATAAATTAGCTAATTTTACTTGTTTGATATATGTTAATCAGTTTTAGAAAAAATAACCTTTTAGCACTACTAATTTTTATTACTTTTCTAATAATTAGCTGATTTTTCTTGTAGATTAGCTGATTTTTATGTGCAACTTTCTAATTGGCATAGTTTGGTTGGGTTTTTAACCTCGCAAGGTCACTTGATAGTTATTAATCACTGATTGAACAGGTAACTGATTTTCTAGAAGTATCTGATTGCTTTCCTTGTACATCAGCTTGAATACCAACCTAATGTTTCTAAAGGTTATAGGTTTTTGTAAGTAAGCTAACTAACTCATGTTTTACTCTATTTTTCTTTAAATTTATTCTCACGTGTTTTAGCTGTATTTTTTTATAATTAGTTGATTGGCTCTTTTCTACATTTTTGGAAAACGGAAAGAAGTTTTTATAAGCTTTTGTAATTTAACTGATTCTTGATTTATTCTATGTTTTTCTCAATTATAATTACACTTTATTTTAGCTGATTTTTTCAGAAAGAAAATCTCCAGAACTTGTGTTAGCGATTTTTTGTTTGTTAAAAAACGCGGTACTACAGTAATTAGCTGTTTTATTATCCAGGGTGTTAATGAATTGTAGGAACAAACTTCTAGGGCTTGCAAAACACAACAAAGCAAACAACTTTTGTTAATAAATGTGTGGTCAAAAGTGTTTCCTTTCAGGGATAGAGCTTCTCAAAGATTCTTTAAGAAGCGCCTAAATGTAGGCAACTCATTTTACTACCCACTATTTGTTTCTATAACGACGAAAATTAATATAGGATGAACAAAGCCCTCTTTCCTACTTTTCAAATTCCAATTAAATTTAAAATAAATTAATTAACAAAATGTTTCAAAACTAAGCAATAGAAAAAACCAAAATAACAAAGCAAAAATCAACTATTTGAAAAATTTACAATAACTAATTCAAAAATTAACAAAATTATAGTAAATGTTTAAAATGTCGCCCTCCCCCCCAGCTTCTACACACGACGCACATCTACGAAGTAAACTCCTGCGCACCGCTCCAAATATACCAGGAGTCTGTTGAACTTCTTCACATGCAGCAAGAATAAGCGCCGTAAGTTCTTCTACAGTTTCAACTGGGGTAGCATACACTAACGTTTCAACATGACCCCACAAAAAGATATCAAGTGGGGTCAAATCCGGAAAACGTGGAAGACACACCACATGCCTTCCTCGCCCTATCCATCTGTTGGGAAAAGTGTTATGTAAAAACTCCCCGACTTCCGCCAAAAAGTGGGCAGGTGCACCATCGTGCTGCAGCCACATTTGAGGTGGAACATCTTCCAAAAGTTCAGGCAGGACATGGCGCAAGAAAGTTAAATAAATTGCTCCTGTTAACCTTTGGAGTAACAGATATGGTCCAATGAGTCTATCGCCAACAATCCCGGTCCAAATGTTCACTGAAAATCTTTGCTGGTAAGATACCTCGTCACTAAACAGAACGTTTGCTTGGAATTCTGGATCCTCATTACACTGCCGCAGAAATTCCTGGCAAAATTCTATCTTTCTGGGAAAATTTGCTTGAACCATGACTTGTACCTTCTGTGGATGGTGCGGATGTAGCTGCTGCTCATGTAGTACCTCCGATACTGAAACATAGTTCACTCCCATTTCATGAGCGATGGCTCTTGAACTAGTAGAAGGATTTTCGGCCACTCTTTCCAAAACTTCTTCCTCAAAATCCACCGTTCGCCTTGTTCTGGTATCTCCACAGTTGTGTCGGTTGACAACGAATGTACCTTCCTCCCGCAGCCGACGTGAAACTACACTAAAGGCCTTGTGGGATGGATGATTCCTATTCGGAAAATGTTCTTGGTACAGGCAAGCAGCTTCGCGTGCGTTACCCCAAGCAGCTCCATACATGAACATCATGTCATGCTGTTCGGCAAAAGCATAATTCACCATAACACAAAAATACGAAACGCAGAACGAAAATAACGAATTACATAAAAGGCACAGAAAGAAACGAATGCAAGAAAAGTCAAAAAATATCACAACAATATCGAATTGTGTCAAAATTGTGGTTATTTGAATGCATGTATGTCTAGATCGTTTTTTTTAAAATTCCGTGTGACCTGTGCAAAATAATTGAAAATGCAATTTGGGTTGCCTATTTTCAGGTACATCTCAAGCAATCTTTAAGAGGCTCTATTTTCTAAAAGAAACACTTTTGACCACACATTTATTAACAAAAGTTGTTTGTTTTGTTGTGTTCTGCAAGCCCTAGAAGTTTGTCCCTACAGTCATTAACACCCTGTATGTTTATCCAAAACATACTAATTAGTTAATCATTTATAAAGGAGTTATTAAGGAGTTAGCTGATTTTTACGTTAGCGAATTTTCCTAAAATAGTTGTTTCTGAAAATTAATTTAACGATTATATTGCCATCACAGAGTAATATTTTTTAAGTTTTATCGGATTTGGTGATTTACCTAAAATTAGCTGATTTATCACAAATGTAAGTGAAGTTTCCACACCTTAAATGATCTTGCCTTAAATTGTGGGTAAAACTTACGTTCCTTGAATATGTTAGTATTTGTATTTTGTTTGAATAAAAGCCGTTTTAGGTAAATTAGCTAAATTTAAAAATGTTAAACTCTCTCTTTTAAAACTTTCTTCTTAACTTATTTTTATTCTCTTAAACTGGAGAGATATCGATAGAATTCCTAATTTAAAGTCCCAAAGTATCTTTTAATGTCGTCGATCCGAAGGTAAAACTTTTCACGCATCGAAGTATTACCAAATCGGTAGGTTACTTTAAAGAGAAAGAACTCTTATAATGAAACTTTTGCAAGTCAAACGCAGCTTGAGCTTAACGACATCCACTTACAATGGGAATCAATTTGTATATCTCGTTCAAAGGGAGGTGGTGCTGATTGCGTCCTTAATCAAGACCGATTTGTATTTTGCTAAGGACGAAAGCTGACAAAAGGGAGGAAACTTCTCTGAACGAAATATTCCCGAATTAATAGACGCCGAAGAAGTTTGTTTGGCATTCTGGAAGTTGAATTGTGTCAGTTACCATTGCATAATGGATCATTTATTTTCATATAACGTTGCGAATCCAGATTGTTTACAGCAGAAGGATGCTGAATGGGTTCCGTTTCCAGTTGCGATATTCACTCCAGTACTTTATAGTTTGAAAAGTTAAAATAACAAAACGGTCTGAGATTGAATAACTTAATTTATTTTTGATGCAAACGAGCAAAAGTTTGAAATTACGTTCTGAAAAATTGTAATGGATGTTTCAGCAAAATAAATTCATGCCTTTCTGATTAGGTTTGTAAAATTGCTGCAGTTCTGCACATTAAATACGGATATTAGTTTAAATTAAATTTTATTACTATGTTAAATCTAGATGTTAAATAGGATCCTGATCTAGTATGGGTTAGTTTTAGATCTAAAATCTTAATGCCAGAATCCCCCCATGACGCTATTTACAGAGATTCACTTACAGTCAGAGTATGAGATTAGACGTTGGTCATTGTTCGCACATTGCTGTTGGTGCGAACTGACAAAGGTACGGACATACCTACTGCGGTTGCGGTGCTAGAATCTCCCTACCATCCTACTTACAGAAAATCGCTTACAGTCGGAGTATGAGATTAGGAATTGGTCGTTGCTCTCAATCTGCTGGTAGTGGGGGTGGGGAGTGACACCGGTAGGGACATACCCGCTGTGGTTGCAGCGCTAGAATCCCCTTTCGTTCCTATTTACAGAAAATCACTTACACTCAGAGTATGAGATTAGTAATTGGCCGTTGCTCTGCTGGTGGTGGAAAAAGACACAGGTAGGGACACACCTACTTATTGTGACGGTAATACCTTTTTATAGTATACCTACCTCAATAAATTTGCTATTTGCAAAAACGGTAGACTAATACCTCAATTAAACTGTCGGTTTCAGCTAGTTAAAAGTAACGTAGCCTGCGAGTAATGACCTAATAAGTAGGGAAAGATTTGATAGTTGTAAAAACGCCCCACACACTACTCACCTTGACTTCAAGCCCACCCCTTTCCGAATACCTCCAACAACTGGCCTTGACTTCAAAATCAATCTTCTTACTCCCTACCAACTAATTTTAAGACCACACACACACACACCACTGCCTCTGATTTCCGGGACATTTCATATCAACGACCTTGACCTTAAATCCGCTCCTGCAAGACCGCTTTTCTTCTTCTTATGGCGGTGCGGAGAGCCACACCACTCAGGCCTAATTGGCTCGAGTTCAGGGATTATCGCCATTAGACCCCAAATGTTAGCGCCTTGCTGATAGAGTCCTGCAGAAGGGTAGCCAAGATGTCTGTGCTACAATTTCAATATTTTGGGACAATGGGTGGGAAGATGAAGGTAAGATTTATTTTCTTGTTCTTAAAACCTACACTTTGGCCTGTCACATCCATAGTGTTAATGACCTCAGACACTCTAATAGATTCAGGGAACTGAAGGTACTAAAGCATTTCTTAGTGATCGTTGTAAGTCTATCAGATGGAAGCGTTAGGGTCTTCAATTTCGTGGGACTATTTTTTGACGAGCTTTGCGCAGCCTTGCGGTTTCCGGAAGGTCTTCAAAACTATAGAAGTCGTTTCAAACTGCTTTTTTATGGTTGCGAATGCAGGTTTGATAAAGACGCTGGAACCGTTCTTAACTGTCCCAGCCTCTAAGAATATTTGTGTGCATTGCCGTTTCTTTGCGCCATGTTTGAAAGGTTTGGTATTATTACGGAACCTTCTTATTTTCAGAACTTTTCCTCAAGGGACAACTGCTCTCATAGAAGACCGTAATTACTCCTTGCAAGAGTTTTGTTAGAGACTTCACCTGCTTGATATTGCGAATCATAGGTGCATTAATTACTCTACCTCCCAGAGTATGTTTGTAGGCTTTCTAGTTGATAGTGCTAGGGTCCCTGCAGTAGCTATTTTCTTTGAAAGGAGATAGGCGTAGGTTAAACCATGTGTCGGTGATACGAGAAGGATGGTTCTATCGCAACATACCAGTCTTTGACCAGCTGGGCCCAGCGTGATATCAATTACTTCTTGTCTATTTTTTGTGAGAAAGGTCGAGGAATTTCCGCGATTCAAAATTTTAAAATTGGTAGAGTACTGCAACAGACTGCATGCCGCTCCTAGGATTGACATCCCAACTGCCCCAACAAGTATAGCTTTAGCTTTAACTTGTGACTGTGATAAATTAGAAGCACCTAACCTCTTTATCATTCCACTTGACATTAGAAACTGACAAAAGTACACGAACTGCGCCTGCGCGCTTATGAAAAAACAGGGTTTCTCAACAAGTTTTTACACTTGCGCAGAAGTTGACAAAAATTGGTCCTAGTAACAGCATACCATGTACTATACTCCACCATGCGAATTCGTAAGTTATTAAGTTCCGTAGTCAAGTGTAACCAAATAAACAAATGTTATGAGGCACCTACATATCTCGTAGCCATGGATGTATGGCGTACTTACATTGCCGTTAGTGGGAAAACATATTTATTGTTCACTTTACTGTAATTGAATGATAACTCCTAGGATACGAAGTATGTAAACATGTCCATAACAACCGGGGCGTAATGAGAGGACGTAATGAATTCATTACGCCCTCAAAAAATTTATTTTGGTAAAAACAACTAGTACAACTTGTAATACAGAAAATTAAGCTGATTTGCCAAAATAAAAATTACAGTTTGCAAATTTTCTTGTACACATTTTGGTAGCGTATTCATAATTGCAATTCAAAAACAAATTTGACAATTATAAGTAAGCAATCTGTTTTTGTTTCATAGGCTACCAGATATTGTATATATGTAGGTAAAGCGGACACAAAGATGCCAATTCTTTGTTTTCTTTTTAAAGAACAAAGTGAACAATAAAATCTTGTATGCACCACGGCGTCACCGAATGATTACGCCCATCGAACGATATCCATCTCTCGGGCTAAAGCCCTCGAGCTGGATTTCATCGTTCTCCGGGCGTAATCATCGTAGTAACGCCCTTGGTGCATAAATAGCTATTATCCTAGAGTCTATTGTAATTCTGATCTTTTGATCAGCCAAATATTTTTGAAGGAATTTTTTACATACACCCGCTTCTTTCCTTCCCACTTAACTTTTGGGTTTTAAGTTTATTAAAGTAATAAGCTGCTTGTGCGCAACAAACAATTCCTAATATGTCTGTCTGATTTGTTGATTGCATGTCAGACAACTGCGGATGCTGGTCAGAATGTATTTCAGTTAAGCACTGTCCCCTCTGGTTTCCACTTGGATGGGTGACCAATCTGGGGGTATATCTGCAACCAACCGTGCTTCGGAGGGCACGTTAAGCCGTTGGTCCCGTTTGTCATACCAACATATTTGGCATTTTTAAACCATTTAGAGCAATTTCTTTCCCTTTCGACGGGTAAGGCCAGCCTCCTGCCCAGCATATGTGCCAAGAGGGCCCATAGAACCCGCACTAGTTACTTACTTTACTTTACTTTTGTCCATCCCTTTATGCCCCTAGGGCGTCAGGTCGGCCGCATTAGTTGAGGGTATTAAGTAGGCCATTGGCCTATAATAAGAGCAAAAAGAAAAAGAGCTGTATGACTATTTTGATGACTGATTGTGTATAACACTTACACCGACACATTTTAATATATTTACACAACCCTAACTGTAACGCCAAGACCTTGGCAAGCCAAATATATACTCCAAAACATTTATATAAATTTTTTAATGGAGGTTTGCTTGGCTGTGTCTACCAGCATTAAATTTCGTGTCCACAAAACCGGAGCTTCATCTCAGGAAAATGTAGTTACATTAAACAGAATAAAAGAAAAACGCCAAAGTTAATTGCTTATAAACAAATGAATGAGTTGTAACATTCCTTAGAATATCACTACCTCGTATTTATCAACAACGTGTTTATTCAAGCGGTAAACTTCCCTTCGAAGACTATCCCGAAGCAAGCAATCCCTCTAATCAAACAATCGAAACGAGATGAACCCAAACTCCCAAGTTTGTTTTCTGTGTTGTATTACAACGTAATTACAGCGTGGATAATGCTGGATTTAGACTATACTGTTTATTTTAGAGTTTTTTTTCTTTGAAACTGGAAAATAATTTTACGAAGGCAATGGAAAGCTATTATTAAATCCGAGTTGGTCTGAAGGACATTCGAAACAAGGAAAACAATAAAACCAATTAATGTTTCAACCCCAGATCTTGATCCTTGGCAAATTAAAATGTAAATCAGAATATTTGTTCGTTTACTTTGTTCTGGAAATTCCCATTGTAGACTGTTTTGATAATAAATTAGACGGAAATGAGGCTAGGAAAAATTATTTTGATGCTGCCATAATTATTTTTTAAATTAATACAACAAAGGCGAAACGGGAAAACAATCCAGTTTTTTTGCGTATTTGAACTCTTAATGAACCTTTCGGCATTTCCTTGAACTTTCACACTTCGGTTCATTATTTATAAAGCGTCAAGTTACACAGGGTTCGTTTGCATCGTTTGAATGTAATTTTTCACGACTTTTGAAATAGGAGAAGTAATTGCTGTGAGAAATTTCATATAATTAATTAAATACCAGCAGAACCGGTGGCCTACGCCTCACACATTTTTGATAACCTGTTTTAAAACATGCAAGCTTTTGAAATAAAGTGCCGCGCACCTTACGGAACTGTAACTTAAACATCGGAACCGATAAACATAATAATTAATAATAAACCAGTAGGGTCGAGATATAAGAGCTGTTACGTAAATTTTTGTATTGGTTGGTATTCTCTGAAGGTAACAATAACAAGGGTCACTTGGCTGCTTGAGCAAATGGAATGGATTTCGACGTTAAAATTGGACCATACAAAGAGTGATAATAAATTTTTTCCATTACTAGCATTAAAGGATATCATTATTTACTTTGTTTTAGAGCCAAGAAGATGAATTTCTTTCCTAGTGGTTAATAATTTTTCACTTTTTTAACTACTGGTTAATAATGAAAACAATTGCTACCAATCTTTAAATCCACCATAAACTTTCATGTAAAAATAAATCTTTTGATTTTACTGGTAATAACTGTTCACAAACACTTTCTGCACCTTCGCTAATTTCAGGAGGAGTGCAGTTTTCACTCAAATCAGCAAAATTGGACATTTTATAACCACTATTATAAAATATATATTTTACATAAATTAATGTCAATTGAAATTAACTATTCTCTTGTTTTCAAGCAAGGCTACTTTATTTTTGTGCATATTTGCATTTGTAATTTTATTTTTTAATAATGTAAAATCAATTAATTATAAAAGGAATAAAGGTGCTAGTAGTGGTAAAAATAATATATAAACCACGGTAGAGAAGACTTATCAGCATCGCAACTTATTTCCCTCGATGCTTCGTATCTCGGGAAATAATTTTGCTCGGCTGAGAAAAATGTCTTCTCTACCTTGGTCTATAATATTCTATTTTCTACTTCCATCTTTAAAATGCTATTTATCGCATATGTTTCCATGACGCTAAGTGATCTTTTAAATACACCTCGGCAAGCTGTGACTTTGTGCGCTTTAGTCACGAGCTGAAGTTAGCTCTAGGTTTTTTAATGGCAAAAATCAATTGAAACTAAAAATCAAGTTAGTTGTCACTTGTCATCAATCTGTCAAAATAATTAATATGGCTTAAGATAATAAAACAATTTCCAAATTTTAGTATTTTTGTGATGGTCGTAGAAAAAGTATAGTATGCAATTCGTTTTATAAACTTCTCTAGACACTCGTTTTAATAAACACTCGCTCCGCTCGTGCCTAATAAAACTCGTGACTAAAATTCCGTTTCTAAAACTTGCTGCATAATATACTATTAAAATGGCCGCCAAGATCCTTATGATAACTTGTAGTATTGAAATTTCTCGCTGTACCTATAACTCGAAAATTTTGTCAAGCGCTTTTTTGCACAGGACGATCTTTCACAACTTGCAGATTTTGAATCCTTATAGCATAAGGAACTTTTTTTTGCAAGATCGTATTTTTTTACCTCAGAGTGCCCGCAAGCTCACTTTTTAAGGACGTTTTCAGCCGTGAACACTATACTATAATGCAAAATGTAAACCGTAACAGCACAAACCGTCGTCGCGCAAAGTTAAGACAGTTCTGGTTTTAATACATAGATTATGGACCCATCTGTATATTGCAGCAATGAGTGAAAGCAGTAAACAGACTAATTTAGTTGTAAAAGAAAGATACATACACGGTGTCGATTTAGATTGAGACAGGATTTTAGCATGTAAAATTAAACTATTGCGTGGAATATTTTAGAACCAAATACTTTTAGAGATAATTTGTTTAGCATTAAAAACGGCATCTAATGCATGATAAATTATTGTTATTGTCATCAAATAAAATAAATCAGAAAAAATTGCCAAAATTATAAACAACACAGATAAATGTAAAATAACTTTTAAAACCACAAAAAACATTTTAAACACTTGGTTTAATGGTAAAAAATAGACAATTTACTAAAATCAGGCATCTACAAATTAAATTGCTCGTACTGTAATTGGGTTTATATAGGACAAAGAATTCAAAATTTTAATATTAGGTATAAAGAACACGTACGTTGTTACAAATACAAAGACCCACATAAATCCAATTAAAGTAAACACTTATTAGAACACAATCATTCAATTACATCTAATAACACTATAAAATGTCTACGCTTTTGTGATGATAAATGTAAGTTAGATGTACTAAAAGCATTTGAAATTCAGAAACATTTAAAATCTGTACCTTTAATGAATGAACAAATTGATTTCTTAAATTCCCCGCTATTGGACGTTTTGGAATGAGAAATCAAGCTATCTGGACGCAGATATAGAAAACCAAGATCAAGTTATGAAGATTTATTGTTCCTATAGCAACACCAACTGTTTACTTTTAATCTTGCTTTTGATAATGACGTGTAAACACGTCGAAATACGTATAAGGCTAAAATACAAAACTTGTTGAAGTTAAGAATTGTTTTATTAACAATAAATCTAATGCATGATTTACTTTTTCAAATTTTACAACTATTTCCCGTTTAAATGTGAAAAAGATTTCACAAAGTTAAGAAATTAATTGCAACAGACATGACTTGGATAACTAAAACAGTCATTGGTAGGATAATAATAATTATTACAATGTTTAATAATTCCTAATGAGTATTGCAAAACTAAAAATAACAAATGACTGCTTTTAGTTGTCAAATTTTTAAGATCTTAAAATTTACTACAAAACTGCTAAAAAATTGGTTTCAAACATATTTAAAAATGCTTAAAAATTTTAAAAATTTCAACAATTTTTTTCTTCCCTATTTTTAAATTTATCAAAAATATCCAACTGTTTCCTAAATTTACATAAAATTGTCAGAAATGTAAAAAACTTTTTTTTCATTTTTCTGAATTTTATAATTTAACTTCTAATGCTTATAATTTTCAAAAATTTAAATTTATTAAAAATTTCCACAACTTTTCTTATTTATTTATTTTATTTTATTTTACGTGCATCCCCCACATTGGGTATTAGCACTTGTTATTTTGTTAACGTTATATTACATTTGCATTTTTAAAATTATGTATTTATTATTTATTCATAGTTGCTAAATTCACTATCTAAAGTTCTTTTATCAGATTTGTTTCTGTAATGAATCGTAAAATTTTTTTTCTGGCTGTCTTCGTTGTTTGACATAGCTGTAGCAAGTTCTTCTGAGATCTTTATATCACGTCTTATTTGAGTATATTTCCTGCAGTCTACTAGGAGATGTTCTATGGTTATTGGCACGTTACATGTTTCGCATTGTTCAGGTTCTGGTTCGCCATTTAGTAGAAATTTGTGAGTTAATCTGGTATGACCGATTCGTAACCTTGTTAAGCTTATTTGTTCTCTTCTGTTGTTTGTAGGGAAACTCCAGGGATCTATTGTTGTTTTAATGATTCTGAGTTTATTGTTTGTTGTGTTTGTCCAGTTCAGTTGCCATTTTCTTAGGATCACTCTCCGTAATTCGCTTTTAAAATCGTGGAGTAGTATTTGGCAGTTGGACCAAATGGTGTCGTCGTCGCTAATAGCCTTTTTAGCTGCTCTGTCTGCTTTGTCATTTCCATTTATGCCTATGTGAGATGGAATCCATGCAATTATAATTTTTTTATTTTGGCGGTTGATGGTGTGTAAGGTGCTGTGGATAGTCTGTACTAGATAATTGGTGCTGTATAGGTATTTTATGCTGTGAATTGCACTTAGTGAGTCACACCAGATAATAAAATTATTATGATTGAGTGTGGTTATGTGTTTCAGACTTTCTAAAATGCTGTGAAGTTCTCCTGTGTGAATACTCGATATTTGGGGTAGCTTGTAATTATGGGTTTGTTCATTGTATATGAAGGCCGATCCAACGCCGTCATTACTCTTGGATGCATCAGTATATATATTTGTGTATTCAACGTATTGGCTTTTGATTTCATTGTACTTTTCTTTAAACTGTGCAGGAATTGTATCTTCTTTGTTATAACGAGTTAGGTCAAGTATGATTTTAGGTTTGCTGAGGATCCAGGGTGGGAAATTATTATGTGTTTTAGGCGATAGTATAGGAATTTTTAAATTGAGATGGTCTTGTATGTGTTGTACACGCATTGCAAATGTTTGAAATGTCCTGTGAGTGTTATTTTGGTCTGCACTCAGTATATAGTTACGTTTATGGTTATGTATGGGATTAGCAATTACGTTGGCTGCTTGGGCTATGGCTATTTGTTGTCTTCGCAAGTGCAAAGGCGGTTCTCCTATTTCGCAAAGTATGCTGATGACAGGACTAGTCCTGTATGCTCCTCCAGCGATCCTCATTGCTGAGTGGTGGATTACGTCTAAGGATTTGAGTAAGGTTTTACTGGCTGTACCGTATATCTGACAACCGTAGTCAATTTTAGACCTAATTAATGCTTTATAAATGCGGAGTAAATTATTTCTATCTGCTCCCCATTGATAGTGACTTAGTATTTTTAGTAAGTTCATTCTTTGTTTGCAGCTATTTTTTAAGTTTTCTATATGTATTTTCCAAGATAATCTTCGGTCAAATGTTAAACCTAAAAATTTTTTGTTATCCTCGTACGATATTTGCTCGTTGTTCAGTTTGAGGGGAGGTTTATCATATGTGTAGCGGTTTGTGAATATCATACATTTTGTTTTGGAAATTGAAAATCTAAATCCCGTCTCTTTCGTCCATTGTTCTAGTTTATATAATGCTTGTTGGAGATGGTCTCTAATGGTGTATACGTTCCTTCCTCTACACAATAGTGCCAGGTCGTCAACGTATAGGGTCTTTTGGACTGGTAGGGGTATGTTGTTACCTATTTCGTTTATGGCTATCATAAATAGGGTGATACTGATAACAGATCCTTGTGGTACCCCGTTTGATTGGGTGCAATTTTTGGAATGCACGCCTCTTGCTCTCACCTTAAATGTTCGGTCCACTAGGAAATTGTGTAAAAAGTGTGCCATGTTGCCATTGATACCGTATTTGGTTATGGATGTTAGGATTTGATGTCTCCATGCCGTTTCATATGCCTTCTCAATGTCAAAGAATATGGTTATAAGGTGCTGTTTGTTTCTAAATGCTTCTCTGATTTCGGTTTCTAGAAATACTAAATTATCCATGGTGGAATATCCTTGTCTAAACCCTGTTTGAAAATTGTTGATTAGATTCTTGCTTTCGAGGAACCAGATAAGCCTTTTGTTCACCATTTTTTCTAATATTTTGCTAAGGCAACATGTTAGGGCAATGGGTCTGTAACTTGATGGGTCTGTTTTCTGTTTGTTGGGTTTTAGAATAGGTATGATGATTGATGATCGCCATATTGTAGGAAATGTGTGTGTTTTCCAAATATGGTTATATATATTGCTATGTAATATGAATTTTGGAAATTCATACTACTTTTAAATTTTTGAATAAAATTAATTGCTAAAAAGCCCCACGTTGGTACGATCATAAATTATGCTGTGGAATATGAATTATAAAATTCATAATTCCTTTTATAAAATTTGAAAAGCCCCACGTTGGTTAGCGTTATAAATTATGCTGTGTAATATGAATTTTGGAAATTCATACTACCTTTAATTTTTTGAATAAAATTAATTGCTAAAAAGCCCCACGTTGGTACGATCATAAATTATGCTGTGTATCTGGGTATTTGAAAATATCCAGACATTTTCATAATTTTAAGATAATTAATTAATTTAAAGTTTTTAATAGAAAAATAAATATAAATAGCCCCACGTTGATGAGCCATAAATTATGCTGTGAAATAAGAATTTTGAAAAATTCTTTTTTTAATTTTTTTTAAAAATTCCAAACATTTGAAAAATCATAAATTTTGTAAACTTTGAATTATTATTTATTTTTGACCCACATTTGCTAGCTCAGTAATAAAATTAATATAATTAAATGCTGTGTGTTTTAATTTAGTTTTAAGCATTTTCATAAAAAAATAAATTTCAAATAAATTTATAAGCATGGGAATTTTATTTTAAAACAAGAGACTCTTATTAAAATTTTGACATGTAAATAATTGATTGACATAAATTCATCTTGTACTTAATCTCAGGGATAATTTTAAATTCTTGAACATCATGTAGCTTCACTATTGTCGATGGGTTATTTAAAAAAAATGAATTGCAGATTTCCAGAATACCACCTACTACATTTACACGCAAATACATCACCATGAAATAATATTTAAAACATCTCTGTACATTTATAATAAATAAAACAAATTTTTTTATTGAAACACCACGAAAATTATTACTTATCTTTTTACAATGTTCATCTTTGAAGTTCGGAATCTTTGATGCGTGCGCTTCCACGTATCTGAATGGTAGCTAACTCATACAACCAATTTTTCTTTCCTGTCTGTGATGTGCTTGTGCACGGTATGATGTGTGCTGTCCTAACGCTGCCTGTCCGATAATACTAAACCATGAGTTCTCCAGCAAAATCTTCAATAACAGTCTTTCTCAGGTATGTAATTCCCTTTTTTTATTAGAAATTATATTTTTCAATTTATAATTACTTTAATTTTTCATTTATTTTTAGCATTTTTTATTTTTAATTATAACTGTTCAACTTTTATTATTACAGATTTATTATTATATCACACGAAGAAGATTAATTCCATATTATCTGTCAAATACAAATCTGCACGATTGACAACAAGATGTATTTCTCCACCTCAAAAACCGGAAATTCGCAGAACTATTTTTTATCATAAGATGGTGCTCAGGTACGCCATTTTTTATCAATTTATAATTTATTGAATTTATTTGTCGAAGAAACTTTCAAATTGTTCTTTAATTACTTGGATCACTGGTTATTATAGTTAGATTTTAATTTAGTTTCCCATTGGAATATTTAATACTTGCACAAATTAATATTTTTACAATAAAGAAAGGACGCTTCACAATTTTACTTTTTAATCTTCCAATAACTTTTATATTCTTCAACGGATTTTTCTCAACTTTCTTTAAATAATAAAACACCTTATTACTGTCACTTATAACAACAATTTATTTTGTTCACATTAAAATTTCTAGTTACATTATCAAAAATTTGGGAGCTAAACATTAACGCACCCACGCTATGCAAATTCTTACCGGAAGCTCTCTTGAAAAATTTAATCTCGAACCCCCAGACTAAATTTCCAAATATATCAAATTATACAAATATCACCCTTAAGTATCCTTTACATAACGATAACACCGGAAACAATTAAAATTCTATTGTTTTTACAAGATAGCTACGAAACCTTACAATCTAATCTAAATTTCACCCTTATTCAACTTATTACATAAATGTCATTATCCCAGATTAACTGGAATACAACTATTTTAAATACGCGATTCAAACATAAATCAACGTATGACAGGTACATTCAATGAAGAAAATTTTTCTTAAAATTTTAAAATTAACATATTTTTTTCATATTTATAAAAGCACATAAATTAAACAATACCAGCTTATTAGCATTAATAATTATCAATTAATTATTCATTAATTTAAAACCATAGTTACATTCCTTAATTAACATAAACCCTAGGTTTACAAGTAATTTATATGAGGTCATTGACTTCTTATCACTTTTATCTGTGACTATAGTTTATACAAAAACCGTCTGGCAAATTCTTACAACCTTGACCTAAAATACAGAAAACTATTTACATTACAATATTTTATATACCGACATACTCAAAAGTAATGTATACGGTTTGTTTTAAATATAAATAAACAATTAGGTTATCTAATAAAACTAAATTAAATTAACTCAATAAACACCTTAATTAAATTAATTCTAAATTAAAATTATACACGGTGCGTCAAAATAATTTTCTAAAAATAAAATTTTTTTTTTTTTTTTTTTTTAATTCACTTATTCATTTTAAAAACACACTTTTCAACCAATAACATCTCAAATAAGGATTACCCTTTAATATTATACACAGTTCGACTCATATTTTTACACAAACGATTTTATTATTGATAAATAAATTAATTCAAGTTAAATTATTTATAGTTTGCGTCAATATTAAATTGCCTTAGCATGTTTTATATATGCTATAATTTTTTTTAGTCAAGTTTTACTAATATAAATAATTCTATTCTAGGAATAGTATCCTGGAAAATCTCAATGCTACTTCAAATGCATTTAACCAAAAAGAAATACAAGAAATCAAGATTACCACTGCATTACCGTCGATATAAATAAACTTCAATGAATTACAAGACCACGAAGAATATCTCATACTTTAACAAAATCTCATACTTTTTTAAGTAATAAAAAAAATTAGTAATAATTTTTAATTTTAAGTTAATAAATAAATTTTTGAATTAGAACACACAGCATAAATCCCCCTTTAATTTTTCAAAATTTGAAAACCCCTATTTATAAAAATTGCAAATTTTGCAAAAATTAACAAAAAAAATTTCACTCTCCCCCTTCTAACAATTTCAGTCAAAATTAATATTTTATCTGCTAATCCTGGAGTAAATTTCCGATAATAATTTAAAATCCCCAAAAATCCTCTTAGCATTCTTAACTATAAAATATCCCCCTCTAACTCCTATCCTGCCTTTATCTAAAAATTCTTTCATTTTCACCCTCTTTTTAATTTTAAATTGCGCAGGCTCTTTCATATAATTTATAAATTTCATCTTGACCTTCTTTTTATTTTCCAAGGCCTTCGCATTAATTTTATTATTTGAAATTTTCATTTTCACCTTCTTTTTATTTTCCAAGGTATCCGAATATTTTCCATATTTTATTAATTTCATTTTAACTTTCTTCTTGGTTCTACAGGTATCCGGATATTTTTCATTAATTATTATTTTCATTTTAACTTTCTTTTTGTATTTTAATTCCCCAGGATCCTTCTTATTATTTAAAATTTTCAATTTAATTTTCGCTTTTTGTTTAAAATGTTCTGGCCACTTTTTATTATTTAACCATTTTAATTTAACTTTTGCTTTATTTTTAAAAATCCTTGGGTACATTTTATCATTTAATGATTTTAATTTAAATTTAGTCTTATGTTTAAAATTCTTCATCTTCTTTATTTTAATTAAAATTTTCATTTTAAATTTCGTATTATTTTTAAAATTCTTCAAGTAATTTACATTATTTAATATTTTCATTTTGGTCTTCTTTTTATTTATCCTTGATTCCAAAAACTTTGTATTATTTAAATATTTCATTTTAGTAATTATTTTATTTATCACTGACATCGGATAATTTTTATAATTTGTAAATTTTAATTTCACTTTTGGCTGATTTTCCAATAACATTAAATAACTTTCATATTTTGAAAATTTTATTTTCACTTTCCGATTTTTAAAATAAATTTGATTATTTTTATATTTTGAAGATTTTATTTTGGTTTCCTCTTTATTCTCTATCCACGAATAAATTTTATTTTCTGAAAATTCTTTCTTTTCCTTTACTTTATTTTCGATTTGATCTTTATTTTCACTTATTTCAAGCTCTTTACCATTATTTAGGTCATTAACAATATTACTAATTTTTACTTTACTTTGATTCAATTCTGCTTTATTTATTTCATCACCATTTGTATTCTTTATTTCATATTTACTTTCAGTTAAATTTATTTCATTTTTATTTAATGATTTTTCTAAATCAGGTTGTTCTTTCGGGAAATCTTGATGTTGTTTACAAAATTCTGTTGTATCCCCCTCTGGATAAATTAATATTTTACTCTCCTTTTCTCCTTCATTAATATTTGAGGATAATTCTTGATACTCATTAAAATTTAAATACGGTTCATTGATTTCGGGTAATTCCTCCTTCATTTCTTTAATTTTAAAAATATTATTTCTTTCTTTATTTAACAATGGAAACTTGATGTTTTTATAAATTAGACAATCCTCTTCAATAATCATATTATGATATTCCAAAAAATCGCTTCCCAGCACCATGTCGACAATCATGTCCGGAACAATTAATAGTTTTGCAGATATTTCTACTTCATTGATACTTAAATCACAATCCAACCTTTCCTCAATACGACCAAACTTCATTTTATTTTCATCTATTAGATTAAACCCCCCAAATATTACAATATTATTCTCCAATAATTCATAATTATTAACGACGACGTCTTCACTTATAAGTGATAAATCAACCCCCATATCTATAATAGTAACAAATTCAATATTATTCAATCTAAGTCGTATTGATGGTAAATTCATTAAATCATTCTTTTCTGTATTATTCCATTTTTTTTCTGCTTCAACATTTAATTCTTTATTTAATTCTTTATTTATCTCTTCATGACCTGTCTCCACTTCTTGTACTAATTCTTTATTTATTTCTTTATTTATCTCCACATGATCTGTCTCAACTTGTTGTTCTAATTCTTTAGTTATTTCTTCCACATTTCCATGATTACTGTAATTTACTTCTATTTTCTTTATTTCTTCCCTACTCTCTTTTATTTCCCTCTTCATTTCTTCCCTACTCTCCTCAATTTTTTTATTAGTTTTTTCACTATTCTCTCTCATCTCCTTCATCATATTCATTATCATGTATTCTAATTTTGAACTTTCTCCCTCCTTACTACTCTTACTTGTGCTTGCAGCACCTTCTTCTTCTTCCTTCTCAACATCTTGTTCTTCTTCTATTTTCTTTTCTGGTTCCATTTTAGATTTCTTACTCCTACTCCTCTTTTTCTTTTTAACTACTTGGAACTCTTCTCCTTTTTTATTACTTAAATCGCTGTTGTCCCAGAATGTTTTCATTTACCCCACATAAATTATTTTATAACCCCAAATATTATTCAAATAAACCTCAACTTTATTTATAAAAAAATATTACCCTTTAATTATACATAAATAACCCAATCGAGCCCCACGTTGCCTGGCGACATAAATTATGCTGTGTAAATGAATAAAAATTCATTTACAATTTAAATTTATAATTAATATAAAATATTAAATAGCCCCACGTTGGAATCGTATAAATTATGCTATGTAATATGAATTTTGGAAATTCATACTACTTTTAAATTTTTGAATAAAATTAATTGCTAAAAAGCCCCACGTTGGTACGATCATAAATTATGCTGTGGAATATGAATTATAAAATTCATAATTCCTTTTATAAAATTTGAAAAGCCCCACGTTGGTTAGCGTTATAAATTATGCTGTGTAATATGAATTTTGGAAATTCATACTACCTTTAATTTTTTGAATAAAATTAATTGCTAAAAAGCCCCACGTTGGTACGATCATAAATTATGCTGTGTATCTGGGTATTTGAAAATATCCAGACATTTTCATAATTTTAAGATAATTAATTAATTTAAAGTTTTTAATAGAAAAATAAATATAAATAGCCCCACGTTGATGAGCCATAAATTATGCTGTGAAATAAGAATTTTGAAAAATTCTTTTTTTAATTTTTTTTAAAAATTCCAAACATTTGAAAAATCATAAATTTTGTAAACTTTGAATTATTATTTATTTTTGACCCACATTTGCTAGCTCAGTAATAAAATTAATATAATTAAATGCTGTGTGTTTTAATTTAGTTTTAAGCATTTTCATAAAAAAATAAATTTCAAATAAATTTATAAGCATGGGAATTTTATTTTAAAACAAGAGACTCTTATTAAAATTTTGACATGTAAATAATTGATTGACATAAATTCATCTTGTACTTAATCTCAGGGATAATTTTAAATTCTTGAACATCATGTAGCTTCACTATTGTCGATGGGTTATTTAAAAAAAATGAATTGCAGATTTCCAGAATACCACCTACTACATTTACACGCAAATACATCACCATGAAATAATATTTAAAACATCTCTGTACATTTATAATAAATAAAACAAATTTTTTTATTGAAACACCACGAAAATTATTACTTATCTTTTTACAATGTTCATCTTTGAAGTTCGGAATCTTTGATGCGTGCGCTTCCACGTATCTGAATGGTAGCTAACTCATACAACCAATTTTTCTTTCCTGTCTGTGATGTGCTTGTGCACGGTATGATGTGTGCTGTCCTAACGCTGCCTGTCCGATAATACTAAACCATGAGTTCTCCAGCAAAATCTTCAATAACAGTCTTTCTCAGGTATGTAATTCCCTTTTTTTATTAGAAATTATATTTTTCAATTTATAATTACTTTAATTTTTCATTTATTTTTAGCATTTTTTATTTTTAATTATAACTGTTCAACTTTTATTATTACAGATTTATTATTATATCACACGAAGAAGATTAATTCCATATTATCTGTCAAATACAAATCTGCACGATTGACAACAAGATGTATTTCTCCACCTCAAAAACCGGAAATTCGCAGAACTATTTTTTATCATAAGATGGTGCTCAGGTACGCCATTTTTTATCAATTTATAATTTATTGAATTTATTTGTCGAAGAAACTTTCAAATTGTTCTTTAATTACTTGGATCACTGGTTATTATAGTTAGATTTTAATTTAGTTTCCCATTGGAATATTTAATACTTGCACAAATTAATATTTTTACAATAAAGAAAGGACGCTTCACAATTTTACTTTTTAATCTTCCAATAACTTTTATATTCTTCAACGGATTTTTCTCAACTTTCTTTAAATAATAAAACACCTTATTACTGTCACTTATAACAACAATTTATTTTGTTCACATTAAAATTTCTAGTTACATTATCAAAAATTTGGGAGCTAAACATTAACGCACCCACGCTATGCAAATTCTTACCGGAAGCTCTCTTGAAAAATTTAATCTCGAACCCCCAGACTAAATTTCCAAATATATCAAATTATACAAATATCACCCTTAAGTATCCTTTACATAACGATAACACCGGAAACAATTAAAATTCTATTGTTTTTACAAGATAGCTACGAAACCTTACAATCTAATCTAAATTTCACCCTTATTCAACTTATTACATAAATGTCATTATCCCAGATTAACTGGAATACAACTATTTTAAATACGCGATTCAAACATAAATCAACGTATGACAGGTACATTCAATGAAGAAAATTTTTCTTAAAATTTTAAAATTAACATATTTTTTTCATATTTATAAAAGCACATAAATTAAACAATACCAGCTTATTAGCATTAATAATTATCAATTAATTATTCATTAATTTAAAACCATAGTTACATTCCTTAATTAACATAAACCCTAGGTTTACAAGTAATTTATATGAGGTCATTGACTTCTTATCACTTTTATCTGTGACTATAGTTTATACAAAAACCGTCTGGCAAATTCTTACAACCTTGACCTAAAATACAGAAAACTATTTACATTACAATATTTTATATACCGACATACTCAAAAGTAATGTATACGGTTTGTTTTAAATATAAATAAACAATTAGGTTATCTAATAAAACTAAATTAAATTAACTCAATAAACACCTTAATTAAATTAATTCTAAATTAAAATTATACACGGTGCGTCAAAATAATTTTCTAAAAATAAAATTTTTTTTTTTTTTTTTTTTTAATTCACTTATTCATTTTAAAAACACACTTTTCAACCAATAACATCTCAAATAAGGATTACCCTTTAATATTATACACAGTTCGACTCATATTTTTACACAAACGATTTTATTATTGATAAATAAATTAATTCAAGTTAAATTATTTATAGTTTGCGTCAATATTAAATTGCCTTAGCATGTTTTATATATGCTATAATTTTTTTTAGTCAAGTTTTACTAATATAAATAATTCTATTCTAGGAATAGTATCCTGGAAAATCTCAATGCTACTTCAAATGCATTTAACCAAAAAGAAATACAAGAAATCAAGATTACCACTGCATTACCGTCGATATAAATAAACTTCAATGAATTACAAGACCACGAAGAATATCTCATACTTTAACAAAATCTCATACTTTTTTAAGTAATAAAAAAAATTAGTAATAATTTTTAATTTTAAGTTAATAAATAAATTTTTGAATTAGAACACACAGCAATATCTAACAAATATTTTTTAGTTTCACCGGATAGATTTTTGATTAATGTCGGAGGATTATGGTCCGGTCCTGGGCTTTTGGACTTAAGTTTCTGGAGAACTTCGGCAAGTTCCCAGTTAGTGAACGGATAATTTAATACACTATGTGTGTCGTCGGGTATAGTTATAGCTTCAGCCTCTTTAGTGTTTTTATATAAGAGGAATTGTGGGTCGTATTGTTCGTTACTTGAATTGTGTGCAAATGTATCTGCAAGAATGTTGGCTATTTCCGTCGGTGTTGTAGATATTGTGTTTTTCTGTATTAATTCGTTTGTATTAAATTGCGTGTTTGTTCCTTTGATTTTTTTTATTTTGGTCCACATTTCGCTAGGGGTTGTTTCATTGTTTATGGACGATACGTATTTTTGCCATGATATTTTCTTACTACTCTTAATGGTTTTTCGTGCTAATGCGCGTAATTTTTTAAATTGTAATAAATGTTCTAGTGTTCTGTGTCTTTTGTATTTATTGAGGGCTTTCTTGTAGTCCTTTGTAGCTTTATCACAGTTTACGTTCCACCAAGGAACAGAATAACTGTTAGTTTTTTGTGAAGATCTTTTTATGGATTTCTCAGCGGCGTTTAATATAAGCTTGTTAAAATTGATTACTAACGTATTTATATCTTCAGTTTGTCCTATGTCTGTCGTGGTCGGCGTAGATAACACTTGATAAAGTTCCCAGTTGGCAGTGTCAAATTTCCATTTTGGTGGTAGTGTTGACGGTGAGTTAAGAGTTTGGCTTCCTTGCATATTTCTATTTTTTATGGTTACTTTAATAGGGAAATGATCGCTGTCGTATAAGTCTTGAGTAGCTTCCCAATTTATTTTACTTGCTATTTTTGGGTCACAAAAGGTAAGATCAATTGATGTAAATGTGCCTTGTGCTGCGCTAAAGTGAGTGGAAGCGCCGTTGTTGAGAAGTATAATATTGTCTCTACTTAGTATACTGTGTTCTATTGCTTTCCCGCGGCTGTCCGTGTGGTCACTTCCCCACAAAGTATTATGCCCATTAAAATCACCCATTATTATAAAAGGAGTGGGGAGCTGGTTAATTATGTTCTGCAGTTGCTGTGTATCTATTGGTACATTTTGTGGTATGTATATGTTGCAGATGGAAACCTGAAATGGTGATAGTAATTTGACTGCTACTGCCTCCATTTGCGTTGTTAGAGCAATTTGATCGGAATAAAACTCCTCTGCTACAAATATCCCTACGCCCCCACTGGTGTTTCCTCCCGTCAAGCGGTCTTTTCGGTATGTGTTGTAATGTTTTAGTTTCCCTGTCTGTGTAGTTTTGAGACGTGTTTCTTGAATGCATATACATATCGGATTAAACTCTGAAATTATGCGTTGAATGTGTTCCAATCGTGCATATAGACCGTTACAGTTCCACTGAATTATAGTTGTTCCTTCTGGGATAGCCATTATTAGGAATGGTTTGATGTTTATATTTCGTTAATATGTGCTTTTTTGGGAAGAATCGGTATCTTCACCGGACTGGGACGTGTATCCTTCATATGGTTGATTGAGTTGTTGTAGTATTTTGTTTTTTATTCTGGTACATCGATTTTTTAAGCCCCGGTGTTGAAGATGTGGGTATAGACTAGATAACATAAATAATAGACCTGTGATATCTTGAGTATAAGTCTTAGCTATATTCAATGGGTCTGGTGATCCGTAGACATTTTCTAGAAAACTTATAAATTGTTGATAGTCTAATATAAAGGTTGAAGGGTTTTGTTCAATGAATTCTTTAATTGTTGGCAGTTGTTCTTTTGGGATTGCGTTATCGTTCGAGTTACTTCTTTTTAATTTTTTTGTCTTTTGTGGAATGACTTTTGGTGGGGGTAATTCTTGTGGACTATGTTCTATTAAAGTTGTATCGTGGTTTTCAGTAAGTATATTATCGCTGGATAGCCCTCGCTTCATTATATTTCCTGTGTCTGATTTATCGGAGGTCTGTGAGGTATATGTTTCATTTGATTTTTGGGCAGCTGTATTTGGACAATTGTTGGAAATGTGTCCTTCCTGACGGCATTTAAAACAGATGGAATTTGTTGATATGTATATTCTGTATTCTGTGTCTTCATAATTTATTTTTATAGTATCTGGGATAATTTCATTTTCAATTGGAGCAATGTAAACTTGCCTGCGGAAGCTAAGAATGTGGTTGTACTCTGCTTCGGACATTCCCATGCGAAGAAAGTTTACGGGAGAAATAGTTTTTAAGCCGTTTTCTTCCAAAGTTTTTTGAATATAATTATGTGGGATAATGGGACACACATTCGATAAGGTTAGTCTGAGGGCAGGAGTAATTAACTTTCTTACGGATATTTGGTGTTCTGCGATTTTAATAGTAATATATGTTTGACAAAATCTGTCTGCAATTTCTTTGGAAGATAGGTAAATGCATATACGATTGTTGGAGATTCTTGATGCAAATGCGATATTTTTTGGCCCTGTGATATTTCCTACAGCTAATATGTAATCTCTCAAATTAATACCTTCTGCTGCACTTAATATTATTGCCTGATCTTTAGTGGGAAATTTGTTTATGTTGGTGATGCCAGCATAAGTTGTGGATTTGGGTGTTTTTATTGTACACTCAGAGTTCGATGAGCTTGATTGTAACCCAGTAGTCTGAGTTAAATCTTTTGGAATGTTGGACGTGCTATTAACAATCATATTTTGTGAACCCCTGTAATCAGAGGTTAAATTCTGGTTAGGTATAAAAGAGTTATCTGCAAGACCAGATTGCGCCACATGGGACAAGCGGCGAGGCTCCACTTGTCCATCTGGTTCCGTACTGATTATGTTGGACGTTGGTATCAGATGTTGGTGATGCACTAACTCAGTATTAACGAAATTGATTAAATGGAATTAAATTCACTAGCATAACACACGAACGAACTTCACACTGCAAAGGTCGGTCGCGAACCACAACTTTTCTTAATTTTCATAAAGTTGTTAAAAACGTAAAAACTTTTACAAATTTAAGATTTCAAAATATGTTGTAAATATTTTAAATACTAAAATTGTTCAAAAATTTCAATAAATGCGAGGAAGGTTCCGTGTCGGTTATCCGACAGCTTTTTAAATTTTATTTAAGCCTTTTTTTGGGAAAAAAACCTTATAATTAAATGAGTTCTTGTTACATTACTACTGATAATAGAGTTCTGCTTTTAATTGTCTTTTCAGTGATAGTACAACAGGGTTCCTATTTGAAATAGTAATATTCAGAAAGGGGCAATGTTACCATTTCCCCTAATTTTGGAGGCTACCTACACTCATTTGTACTTTCCTATATACATACTGCGTATACGCACTCACAAAGAAACGTCAAAAACACATGTAAGTTCCGGGAGCTGCAAAATATGTCGTAGTTATCGCCCTAACGATTAAGCTAATTTCGGCAAGCTTCGGAATATATGTATAAGAATTCGATGTAGATAATATTATTTTGTTCTACTATAAGCGGAATCTAATGAAAGACTTTTGTTTTTATAGCACATTTACCGCTTTTAATCCTAAATTTTTCAGCTTCAAAATAGTGGAAGCTGCGATTTTTTTTAAATTTTGACATGGACGCATTGTTGCTCAAAAACAAGTTGCTAGAAAGGCTTAAACATTGGTTATTGTTACTTTCTAAAAATTTTTAAAATTCTTAAAAAATTCTAATTTTTCAACGTTTTAGATATAATCGAAAATTTGAAAATTTTGAAAATTTCAAAAATAATATATGTTAAGCGTTTTCGAAAATTATCAAAATTTTCAAAATTTTCAAAACTTTCTAAATTTGTGACTCTGATTTCACCAGGTGTAAGTTGCTTGTCTGCTTCGTTGTGTTTTTCTATTTCGACATAGTGTTTGTTTCTTACGTGCACTGAAGATGGCTGCTTAGCAGCGGAACTGTACATCTGAACGTACAAATAATTGTTGTTGTGGTAACTAAAGGGGTTTTCGTCATTAGTGATTCTAAATTTTTATAAAAATTGTCAAAAACGTAACTAATTGTAAGATGTAAGAGTTTTTGTGTAATTCATAAATTTGATGCAATTTCAAATTTACATACAACGCACAATTTTCATAGACGCACATAACAAACTTCCTATAGTAGTAATAAAAAGCATACACAACTAAATTTCACTGAGCCTAATCAGCTAAATCAAATCCATATACAAACGCGCTCTAACAGGGAATTAATGCACCGAAAGCATTTCCAGCGTGCCGATTGCAATCTGGATTTTGCTTTTAAATTAGGGCGCTGAACTGTGGCATGTTACATGATTATCTTCTGTATTCCTAAACTTACTAAACGTATACTTAACTCAACTGAAATTTCGATTAAAAGGTTTGAGCTGTAAAATACCGAAGACGAAATGACTAGGACGAATTAACCGCGAATTCTTATAAATATCTGATCCATTATTTGTCAATTATCTTTTGAGTTTTTCAATTGCGTGCGGTTTTTGACTGACACATTTTTCAGTGCTGTTCCTTAATGTGAGTGAATCATCTATTTGTAGAGAATGATTGATGACTTCTCGTTTTCAATATTCTTTCATAAATGAAAAATTTTCATCCAGTGGTTGTGGCACCACGCCATTGTCTGTGAATTTGATGTATGTGTTGGAGGATTTTCTGCCAACAGCTGTTAAATACTCTACGCTTATTTTACACCATATAACATTTCCAAATCCTAAAATAACAGTTTGACGTTTTCACGTTTCATGTAGCTACAATTCAGGCGTGTTCTTTTGTAATCGAAAATTCAAACAAACATGAAAAAATACATTTTTACCTCATTGTAGGAAGTTGGCGATGCGATTTTTAACTCTTAGGAGCCGCGTCAGCGGTCACTTACATAAGCTACGTATTTAAACTTAGCGTATCTCCGTCTACGTATGGAAACGCCCTGCTACCCCCCAGATATATTGAAAAAATACAAAAAAATATAAGGGTGGTGAGGATGGAGGGAAAAGAAGCTCGAATATGTATTCTTACCTCAATGCCTCCCACCGTCAATTCGCTTTTTTCCAAAAATGCGCGAATTTCGTTTCTAATCACGGTACCTATATGAAGGTGTTAAATGACAACAAGACGAACAACTAACATGTCATTGATAAAAATCTTCTGGGAAGTTTCCTTTTGGTCGCTAAGTTTAATTGAATAATTGTTAAAAAGAAAACAAACTGGAAAATCGATTTTGAGGTTTCAGCGGATAAATATTGTTTGCAATTAGAAAAACCTTAAAATCAAAAAAATTAAATGTTTTAAATTTTTGAAAATTTACAGTAACGTATATTCTTCATACTTTTAAAACTTATTAAAATACTAAAAAAAATTTAAAATATTCTATCTGAAAATTTGAAAATTTTAACAATTTTTGCATTATTATACAGGATGTATCAAATTGCGTGTTAACTATGGGGATCTCACTTATTTGAAGAGCTACGACGATGGTTAAATTAGAGAAAAGTTGTGGAATTTTATGCTCATTAATAATCTGAAAACGAATTGGAGCTATCTTGCACAGTTTCTAAAAGAACTGGAAAAAACTGAAATTTATGGTTTTTTGTTTTCGGCTATAACTCGTTTATATATTGTTACATATTTCTAGTTAACGCATTATTAGGACACTTTTTTATGCTGGATCTAAATTTTTGGTCAGATTTGATATAATTGTTACCATTGCTCATTTTCGACTGTCAACTTTATTTTTTTCTTACGGTTGGCATTTTAACTTTTTCATATTTGAATAGAGTTTTTAATTCTGATTTCAACGATGTGCCACACTTTGCATTTTGTTTAAGTTTTGAGCATTTTATTACAGAAAATAAATATTTCATAAGAGTGGCATGGAAAGACCACGTCATTTAATTTATTTTGAAAAAATTCTAGCAGGCCATAAACTGATGGAAGTAAAACAAAACACTACTTTTATTTACTTTTACTTTTAGATACATTAGGTACGCGAAAATTTCAGTCTACTTTGTTGTGAGCGTAGGCAGCAGGTTACGTTATTTTTTATAAAAACAAATAAATGACAAATTTTCTAACATACACAATTTACTGAAAATTCCACTGACATAACAAATTTTAATAATAGGTTAAATAAATACAATAGATAACACTACAACTGCACTAATACAAACAATTATTAAATAATGTTCAAAACATTTGACACCTTTGCAAATGCTCAGAAGCTTGTTTAAAATAAACTCTGTAATCTGTGTGTTAGTAAGTGTGTTATTCATTTGTTTTTGTAAAAAATAACTTAACCTGCTGCCTACGCTCGAAACAAAGTTTCCTGAAATTTTCGCGTACCTAATGTATCTAAAGATCAAAGTAAATAAAAATAATGTTTTGTTCTACTTTCTTCAGCTCATGGCCTACTAGAATTTTTTCAAAATAAATTAAATGACGTGGTCTTTCCATGGCATTCTTATGAAATTTTTATTTTCTGTAATAAAATGCTCAAAACTTAAACAAAATGCAAAGTGTGGCAAATCGTTGAAATCAGAATTAAAAACTCTATTCAAATATGGAAAAATTTAAAAAAAAAAGAAAAAAAAAAGTTGACAGTCGAAAATGAGCAATGGTAACAGTTATATTAAATCTGATCAAAAATTTAGATTCAGCATAAAAAAGTGTCCTAATAATGCGTGAACTAGAAATATGTAATATAAATGACAAATGAGTTGTAGCCGAAAACAAAAAATCGTAAATTTCAGTTTTTTCCAGTTTTTTTAGAAACTAGCTCTAATTTCTTTTCAGATTATTAATGGGCATAAAATTCCACTATCGCATCTCTTCAAATAAGCGAGATCCCCATAGTTAATACGCAATTTGATACATCCTGTAAATAAAACAATATTTCAAAAAATTTCAAAAAATTATAATTTTTAGGAAACCAACATTTAAAAATTTTCAAAATGTTTTAAAACTGAAAATTTTTACGTATACATAACCATTAAAAAATAATTGAATAAATGTTTAACTATTTTAAGAATTTTGACGACTTTATAATAATTTTTTAGGTATAAATCGGTATAAACATGTTAAATGTCAATAGAAACTACCCTTCATTAACAAAACAACTATAGCGGTTCCTGTTTGGTGGTTTACCTAGACAGTTTATTGAGTAATGGCCAAAAAACGACCCACTCATTTCCAAAACTGATTTTAAAGTTTCAGAGGATAAGCATTTTAAAAATACAGCACCCTTCCACAAGTAACTAAATAACAGTGTCAGTTTACCACTGATGATGATAGCTTTGCTGTCGAAATACGTATTTGGTATTTAGTTACTTGTGTGAAAAGGTGCTGTATACCAGGTGACCACGAAAACGTGTAACAACCGGCCATTTTCTCATTTTTAAATTATTTATTTCAAATTTGTTTTTGGTAACATACACATATTACGACGTAAGGCGGTGTTAATGTAGACTTCCGGTTTAACCGGAAGTAATACCAATTTTTTTTATTTTTCATGGAACATCCTGTATATTTTTTGCATATTTGCATAGACCTTTAAATTTCTTTCACAGCCATGTATAATAATTACCTATTGATTTTTAGTTTTGGCCGCTAGAGAGCGTTTTAAAAACATTATACATCTTTATGTAAGAGAAATAAATAATTAAAAATTTGACTAACTCAAGCTTGGTAAAACTATTTTTTAATTATTTTGTTTTGACAGTTAGCGTCACTTTGTATTTTGTTTTCAAAGCCTACTAAGTTGCAAAAACGTAGCTATTTTTAATATCCGTTATTCATACATTAATTTCATTTTCTTTTGCTATTTGAAATTAATCAGGTATTTTATTGGTATTAAATTACAGCAAATACAATAGCAATTTAAAAAGTGCAGTAAATCTGAAGTAGGATAATTAAAAAAAGAAGTAAGTTACGACCGTTTAAAAATTGAGAATATTATTTATTATTTCTTTTAATATCTTCTTGCCACAATAAAATTTTTAAACAAATTAATAAAAAAGACGCTTAGGTTTATTATTTTTCTGTTTTCGAAGCCAACTTGAAAAAAATTAAATATGAATATCATTAATGGGCATTTGAATTTTTTAACCTCCCCCCCTTGCGGTCAAAATTAAAAGTTAATGGGTAAGTATTATACATGGCTGTAATGGAAATTTAAAGGTCTATCCAAATATGCAAAACTATACAGCGTGTTCTATTAAAAATAAACAAATGCTATCGCTTCCGATTAAACCGGAAGTCCCAATTAACACCGTTTTACGTGGTAATATGCATTTTTATGAGTAGGTTACCCAAAAAAATTAAAATTAATAATTAAAAATAGAGAAATTGACCGATTGTTGCATGTTCTCGTGGTCAAGCGGTTGTTATTCTACAGTTCTAGTGTTCTTAGTTCGGATAAGCATTGTTTACAATAAAAAAATTCTAGATATTCAAAAACCATATGATTCCTTCAAAACGTAGGGGGCGAGGGGGAGTGTTTTACTTATACACGGGCGCACTAGAAAAAGAAGCTTAGATATGTGTTCTACGCACAAACGCGATATTCCTACCACCTTCTCGTCGCTTTTACCATCCGTTTTTGTTATTTCAAAATTGTACAAATTTCTAGTTACAAATCGGTGAATCAAATAAACGACAATAGGAACAACTTTTTATTAAAAAAAATTTCTAGGGGCTTCCTTTTTGGTCGTTTACTTAAGCAGTTTAATTGACCAATGCACAAAGAACGATTAACAGTTTTCAGCGGCAAAACATTGCTTGCAATAACAAAATGCCAAATATCATAAAACTAGTTAGTTTCAAGATGTGTTGGCCACGAAATCATTCGAGAGCCAGTGTTCTTTTCACTAAGGCTGTCTTTACCCTAGTTTTTATTGCCGTTACCAAAACTTTAACGCCAAGTAGCGAAACACGTCATGGTCGCATTTTTAAATTTGCTCTGGTCGGATTACAGATGTTAAACTGTTCAATTATGCAAAGCGTGGTGACTATACTTCAACGAGCAAAAAAGAAATTAATCTTCCTGTAGTTTAAATTAGGCGGTCGCGGCAGGTCTGTGAGTGAAGTGGCAGCAGTTCTATTCGATCGACCCGAGTTCGGGCCTAGCTGTAGCAAGAATTTTATAAATTTTTAAGAAAAGCATCAGGGTTTTCAGAGTGTGGCATTTAAACCCTTATAGCGTAGTGAGCCTGGATAAGGGCATCGAATTTTCGGACATACAGACATGTATAGAAGCATTACGTCAATAACATACGATATTATCTCAATTTATTGAAATGTTTAAAAAAAATTAAGTGGTACCAGAGCGCTTTCGGTATGTAAGTGAAGGTAAAGATTTGTGAATACAAAGCCACACTTAATTGACCTTTAAATGTATTACATGTCGTATACGTGAATACCCCATTGTTAAGTAAGCTATTGAATTGTTTTGGTGCGTATGGGGGAGATACCCCACCGTAGCCTTTAAAGCACGTCAACAGCTTAATTTTTATGCGTTAACTAAAAATTATTAGATAACATGTTTTTTACGCATCCATTAATTCCGAATGCCACATTTAGAGTCCTTGGGGCCTCCGGGAACGATTCAGGCCATTTACAAAAGGACACTTAATTGTTTGTCAGTATTTTAGTAGCAATTTTTTACATTTCTGCGCCGCCTCTCCGTTTAATTCCGGTAATAAGTCTTCCATTAAGCTCGCGTTTCGCGTTTGCTTATCTAATATTAATGAAGTGATTTTTGTTGACGAAATGTGTGTGTCTTGTTATATCTTGACGTTACAGACGTATTAAATTGCCGGTAATTGGTGTTATTTTCGCCCCCTTGCATACAGGTTATCTACTCTTGAATGTGGTTCCGGGTTCTTGTCGATTCTGACTCAAAAGCTTGCCAGGGAGGGTAAGTTAATTGGAATTAATTTTCCGAACGCACTAAAGTGCTTCAGGGTATTTTTATTACTTAATAAAGGCAGCAGAAGAAATAATAAAAGATAACAGAATGTTTCGGCTGTTTCATGATTGTCTGGAAAAGGGAAGGTTTAGTTAAGCTCCGCATTCATTCTTCGCTCTAGTTAAAGGTATTTTTTTTCTGTCAATGTGGTATATAACGAGGAAGTACAAAAAAAGGATACAGGGGTCAAAAGTAAAAAGCAAATAGTAAATATTTAGAAAAACTAAAACGAAGCTTTTGGATATCGTATGATGGCCCTAGGCCACAGGTTGCTATTACAAATAATTTTTTGTAATTTGTTTTTGTACAGAGTCTTCATTAATTTGTGATACCCACGTGACCACAAAATATAGGCAACCCAACTTACTTTGTTGGTAGCCTTTTATTCAAAAATTTCCAAGCCGTTTGTTAACTTATCAAGGCTTGCTTGTTTACATACATAACCGCACTTTGAGTGTTGACAGTGACACTTACAGGGAATTTTTAGTTACCACGAGTACCAATCTTGAACTGACTTCAACACCTAAATCAAAAACTCCCTAAGTCACCAGTAATTAACGAACGCTCTGTAGCTGTTCGTATTTTTCTACTTATGTAAACCCAAATAGCTTACATAGAAAAATAAATTTCGCCAAATATCCACACTAGCAACCTGTGTCTAACGGCCCCAAACGTTCTCCAATTAAAACTAACATGTAACTTATTTCTATTTTACTTTTGTCCATAACCGAGAAACTCTTAAGTGTTCTGAAACGTTATGGGTTAGGTTATAAAGCCGAGCATAAAAAATATTGTGTGCCATCGTGCTGAAACGGTAGAAAAAATAAAGCCGCATAAAGCATTTGTCAGATTGGATTGGAATTGCGCGACTCGCTATAAACTTTTTGATCCTGGCCGTTATAGAAATCTCGTTTTCTGGCAGCAGCCGGTGATTTGATAAATCAGTTATATCTGTCTCAAGACGTGTCGTGTATATGTGTTGCGACGGGACCTGAAAACTGGATTTCCTTCCGATGGTTTGGTTCGTGTTGAGGGTCAACAGAACAACAATTGATTTATAGGGAAAGTTATTTAATCGGTTTGAAGGGATAAGGAGTTACTGCCCGGCAATTCTGTTCCGAGCTGCACGCGTCCTTTTTGATCCCAGGAGGGGAATGGGCTCGTGCAACCTAGATTTCGGCGAAACCATGTCGGGGTTTTGTGCTATTGTAGGCAGCTCTCAAAAGGAACAAAGAAACAGAAAATTTGAATATGATTTCAATATGAAAGTAATAAAATAAGAAACTTCGATGTTTGTTGCAGACAAATAGTTGTTCCAAAAACAGGGTAAATGTAAGCAACAAAAGAAAGTAAATAATGTAGCAATTTAAATAATACATTATAAAAAACTTTCTTGGTTCATCATATCTTTACAACTAAGGCTTATCCGAAAATAAATCTTTTTTGCTTATTAAATCATGACACCTCAAAGCCAATTCTTCCTTCGCAACTGAGGCACGATAACTTAAAGCTTAGCTGCCATTGAAAATATGGTCATGAAACCACAGAAATTAATCTTCCTTAACAACTACGACATATTATCGTATTACTGGTAGAATTCTATGCCTTCTCAGATTACAACATTCCTTGGTGCCTAAAGCTTGATACCTCAAAGCTTATTCCTCCATGATAGTAAAGGCAATAAACTTTATAAACTAATTTTTGTATGACTAATGTACCAACCTCAAAACTAATACTGTTTTGGTATTTAGGGCATTACGCCTCAAAGCAACCCTGTTTTTGGCAACTACATGATACGCAGGCATGATACACCCAAAGCATGAACCTCAAAACCAATATAACTAAGCCATGATACCTAAACGCATAATTCTCCTCAGCAATAAAGAAACCTCAAAGCCAATCTTTTATTGGCAACTTAGACATATTACTTTAAGGTTTATCTCTCACTAGAGACATGAAGTCTCAGAAGTGATTATTTCTTAGCAGGTAGGGCATGGTATCTTAAAACTAATTGTTCTTGTTGACCGGAAAGTTATAATTTGTATTTCGATGGTCCGATTCGAGAATTTATGTTGTCTATGTCTGATACCTGAAAATAGATTTTTGTCCTTGGTAGTAAAGGCATGGAATACCATAATTCAGCCTCAATGATACCGCAAAAGTATTTTTTAGTCATGAAATTTTGTAATTCTACTTTTGTTGGTAATTAAGGTATGTTAGAGCCTGTCGTGTCTTGATGATAAAACAGTGGTATGATACCTTAAGGTGCATTAGTGACATAAAACCTACGGGTTGTACCTTTCCTGTCATCAAGGGTAGTAGTAAAAAAATGTGAGAAATAAATCTTTTTTTTGCGCCAAGGATGTGATACCTCACTACTATTTTTCTCCTTGCTAGTAAAGGCATGGAACTTTAGACATCAACTATTTTTGGCAACTAACCTACCTCAAAACTTATAATTTCTTGGTAATGTAGAAGTGATACCCCAAAGCTAATTCTTTCTTGGAAACTGGGGCATGATACCTTAAGGTGCATTTTTTATTAGTGACATAAAACCTACGGGTTGTACCTTTCTTTTCATCAAGGCTAGTAGTAAAAAAATGTGAGAAATAAATCTTTTTTTTTGCACCAAGAATGTGTTACTTCACTACTATTTTTCTCCTTGCTAGTAAAGGCATGAAACTTTAGTCATCAACTATTTTTGGCAACGAACCTACCTCAAAACCTATCATTTCTTGGTAATGTAGAGGTGATACCTCAAAGCCAAGCTCTTCTTAGAAAGTACGGCACCTACGCCCATTGAACTGTATACTAATCGTAACTGGAAGGGCAGCTAAAGGATAAGAAAGTGAGGCCACTCAAAAGTTATGCAACCCGCACAGCGGTGGTATCTCCATCTCTTTCTTGCTCAATATATTCTAGCAGTCTTAACATTTTTTATTTGTTTCTCAATAAATTATCAAGTTCTACATGTGTTTATCTGTGTATGTTTGTATAAATAAGATGATTTACAGTTATTTTCTTACTATTATTAGCTATTGGTAAAAAAAATTAAGAATATAATGTTGATAAATACAGTATTTCTTTTTTTTTTGTTTTCTTCGGAACCACAGAGTACATACTTTCGAGTACCAAGTTAACAATTCTTAAAAAGAATTAATTTTGTTAATTTTTGTCTACAGCTTGCTTCTTTACATTGTATTTTGTGGGTAACTTTTTTTGCATGGGTTTGCAGCCTACAAGTAGCATAATCACGAACAATTTTTTAATTTTTTTAATTATTTGCGTAACATGCAAATCTTCAGAAATATATTCCTCAACCATAGGATGTGGAGGCTGAAACAAATGTGGCCTACTACTAAAATACTTAACAGCAACATTTTGCAAAATAAGCCTAACATTTTTTTTGCCCATGGCTCCTTCAATAACCATACACCGAAATTTCTTTTCAACAAAATCTATAATTTTGTATACAATGTCCGATGGGAAGATTAAACCTCCTCGATTTACAAAGTTAGTAAATTTTGTATAACTTTGCTTGCTAGCCGAATACGAGTGATCAGTTGGATTCACTAGTGTTTTATGCAATAGTATATTAATACAATGTGCACATGTAATGTTTTTTACCAACTTTCGAGTAATAAACCCACCTATATAATAAAGAATGTTTTCTTGGTATTCTGACAAATTATAATTATCAATTTTATCAATATCATAATTTTCAACATTCTCATCTTCAATAAGCTTTCTATTTTTTACTGTACCTGTGAAACTGAAGGCTAGTTCCTTTTATGTGCACAATCTTACATTCATAAGCAACACAATTCACCACCATTTTTACCAAATTTGATCACGATTTAAACCTCTTTTCAAAATAATGGATAAATCTACTACCGCACTCCGTCAGCCGCAATGAGTAGGACAGTGATGGCAATCCCACCACACTGTCTATCTCGCTCGGCCACAAAACAGTCTACGTAAACTGTATATTGCCTCCCTTCCCGTTACGATTAGTATACAGTTCAATGCCTACGCCATGATACCTTTAACCGTCCTACTACCAACACTTGTTTGTGACGTTAACCCTATACAGGGGTGCAAATGCACCCCAAGGAATTTTTGGGCTATTTGTACCTCTATAAATAATTAAACCACATTATATTGTTATATTGTCTATATTTATGTTGATTAACATCAAAAATTATAATACCACATACAGGGTGTTTGAGAATTAATGGATAAGAATAAGTTTGTACCCTATACCTAAACTACAGAATGTTTTACAAGTCAACGTCATATTTGTTATTTAATAACAAAAATTAAAATACCACATACAGGGTGTTCGAAAATTAATGAATAAAAATAAGTATGTACCTCTAACTACAGAATGTTTTACAAGTCAACGTCATTCGCGGTTGAATCTTCTTGAATTTTACTGTCGCAATTCTTATCACTTTCCGACAGGAATGTTCACTACAAACAAAGTTTTTGCATTTTATACAATGCTGCCTAGACTTCCTGTCTTTTTTTCTTTCGCACAAATAGCAACTTCCTTGTACTTCTTTTGGTGCCTCGGTCCTGCTGGAACCTTCAGAATGTTTGAAATATTACGTCTAGATTTTTTGATCGGCACCTTTGACCAAACTTCACCATTTTTAGCTTTATAAATGTTATCCCCCACATTTTCTTCGTCACTTTCACCAGAAGACACATTTTCTTCATCACTACTTTCATCGTCAATCTCTTCCACATGATCCTCTTCAATCTCATTTTCTTCATCATTCATTTGCTGTAAAATATTGGAAAACTCAGGATCTTCAAAATCATCCTCTAGATAAGCCTCTAGCTCAGCATCAGTCAGTTTTGCACTATTTCTTGGTTGAAAAGGCATTTTTACCTATTGCAACTAGATAACACACTGAAGCAGTTCGGATAAGGACTAAAATGCGTTCCACGGATTGTCTAGTTTATATACAATCTCTCACACCCATGTTACGACAAGTTTATTCTAACATAAGCCTGTTTGGCGCGTCCTACACAAGTTCAAACATGAATATGGAGCATACAGAACGCACTCTAAACAAGTTCAAGCATGAATATCAATATGAAACCGGCACTATTAAAATGAACAAAAAGCACCAACAGGGGTGCAGGTGCACCCCAGAGCCAAAAAAAAATCATAATTGATTAGATATTTTCGAAATATTTTGAATTATTAGGAAAGTACATATACTAAACAACAATAAATAAAAAGGAGAAGCACGTGGCAGCGGCACACAAAAAATTACAACAAAAAAACGAGCAGTGGGGTGCAGGTGCACCCATGTTGGTAGTAGGAAGGTTAAACTAATTTTTCTCCTTGGTATTAAAGACATAAACGTCAGAATGCAATTTTTCTTGAAAACTAAATGATACCACGACACCAATCTTTTTTTGTAAGGTACCTCAAAACTATCGTATTTTGGGAATGAAGAAGTGATACCTCGAAACCAATCTTTTCGTAGAATCTAAGGCATGGTACCTCGAACCTAAGCCCTCATTGGTGATAAACCTCCTTGTCACCTAGGGAATGGCACGTTCAATCCAATTTTTTTCCGTGGAAGTAAAGTCATAAAATCTTAAAATTCAACTTTTTTTTGTAGCTAAGGTACCTCAAAGCTTATCGTTTCGTGGAAATAAAGGAGCGAAACTTTAAAGCCAATTTATTCTTGGAAACTAGGGCATGATTTCTAAAATTTGATTATGCTATAATAAGTAGAGCATGATACCTAATGTTTTTCCTTGGTAGTGGAGACACTTATAATCTAGAGCATGATACCTGAAAATAGACTTTTTTCCTTGATAGCAAAGGCATAAAATGTATAAATTCAATATTTTTTGGAAAGTAAAGTATAATATCTCCAACTACATCGTTTCTTGGGAATGAATGAGTTAAGACCATAGTACCTGAAAACGTATCCTTAATTAACGATAAACCTCTGCATTCAGCCTGTCTTGTCACCCAGGGCAATGATATTATCAAACTAATGTTTCTCCTTGGTAGTAAAGGCATAAAATGTCACAATTCAACCTTCATCTTTGGTGACGAAGATATGATACCTCAAAAGTAATGTTTATCCTTGGCTTGGTAAAATTAAGTCGTAAAACTTTATAATTCAATTTTTGTTGGTAACTAAGGTATGTCAAAGCCTATCGTTTTTTGATTACAAAAAAGTAGTACCCCAACATCATTTTTTTCTTGGAAACTGGGGTTTGATAGTTCAAAGTGTACTGTACTGGTGACATGAAGCTTTTAAATGTAATCTCTAAACGAATACTGGAAGGTACGGCATGGTACCACACAATTTATACCTCAGTAGTGACCTAAATTCAACCTTTCCTGACCCCTACGCCATGATATCTTAAAATTACCCTTGCTACTAAGGGCATGAACGTCAGAATTACATCTTTCTTGAAAACTAAAGTATGGTACCTCAAAACCAATCCTTTGTTTGTGAGGTACCTCAAAACCATCGCATTTTGGGAATGAAAAAGTGATATCTCGAAGCCAATATTTTGGTAGAAACCAACCGCTTGTCCATTTGAGCCCTAATCTTCTAAGCTTAAGGGTTAAGTGTTTATTATAAAACTGTAAAGATAATAATAAGAAACTCCCAACAACCCTATTTTTAGTTTCCTTTTCTTTTAATTCATGCGGCATCTTTTCTAGAACATAAAAATAATAAGGTAACTTGAAAGCCAGGCGGGCAAAAGACCCCTCTTGCCCATAGCAACCGACGCCTGTGACCATGTATGATAATTTTTGATAAAGTGACAACAATGAAATGAATAATATTTTCAAAATTGAACTACAATTTAGTTACTGTTCCAATTCGCTAATTGCTCTGTTACAGCTTTCGAAATTTAAAAATTCATTCATGACTTCATGAGTGAAGGCAATGTTTATAGACACTAAAAGTGTTGCCAGATGTATTCCCTGTTAAAATGGGAAAAACATATCTGGCAACACTGTTAGTGCAACAGTGTTGCCAGACATATTTTCTCTGCTACAATAGGGAAGATATATTTGGCAACACTGTTAGTGTATATAAATCCGATCTTAACATGCATGACTGTAAAATAAATAAAATTTAAATAAAAATCCTGTTTCAATTTTTTTATAGTTTAATATTTAGTGGAGCAAGCCACGTCCTCTTTTTTCCAATTACTCGGCTAACAGATTTAATTTTTGTTGTTTTTTAATCTCAAACAATCTCTTTCCAAAAAATTCTAAACAATTTTTCATATTAAAAACTTTTTAATCACAGTATTGTCACGTAGTCTTTGTTTCCCGTTTTGACGCGTAGCTAAGCGAACAATCAGTATAGCAAGTAACAGTCGCAGGCGATACAGCTGCAACGCTCTCCACTAGACGTCGCTATCATAAAAAAATTCCATAAATTCCCTTTTTATTAAAGTAGATTCGAAGAGTACGTGAATTCAATTTAACCTCATTTGAAAATGTGATTTTCTAATAACTCATGGCGCTACAGAGTTGATACAAAAAACTTGTGCAACCATAAGTAACAAGTATAGGAAAATCTAACCGAAGTTTTTTTTGTAGTGATTTGTTAATGAAATATCATAATGAAAAATGAGAGGGTTGCATTTTGTCGGCGCGCTGCAACAGATGTTGGGTATTTTATGTCAAATCTTACGTTTGCCGGCAGATGGCTCTGAAATCTAGGTTAGGTAGTTAAAACAACTTTACGTGGTAAAACTTCAAAGCTTAATGTTTTTGGGGAATAAAAGAGTGATGCCACAAAGCCATAATTTGTTCCTGGAAACTAACACATAATATCTTAAAAGATTATTTATCATTGGTGGTATGAATTTAATCTTCCTTTTCACCTGGGGCTTAGAACGTCAGACTTTCCTAGTAAACTAAGACATGTACCTCAGATCTGATCCTTATTGGGGGGGGGGGGGGGGGGGGGGTACCTCACAGTCCATCGTTTCTTGGAAATGATGCAGTGATACTTCATTGTAATTTCTTCTTAGAACTTAACGCACGGTATATTCTTTGAGGCTTTCGCGGTTTGTCGAACTGTCAATATTACAATGTACTTTCAGCTTAGACCGCGTCGTCCTTTGGGGATTACGCTTAGCATAATCAGGTAAGCACCGACCTGTAGCTTGTCTGCCTTTACAAGCATTTGCTCTAGAAGTTTAAGCAATATTTGTTGGTAAGCCCTGCCTGCCTAAACAGGGCCGTGTGCTTAGATTATTGAAACCTTGGGGCGGACAAGGATTTGATCCTAATGTATTTTGTTTGCCAGGACAACAATACTTAATCGGCTTATGCCTGTTAGCTGTTTGTGAACCCATACAAACTAACGTTTCGCAAGACATTGCAGCTTGCTTCTTCAGAGTGAATAAAACACAATCTTCTAGAGCAAATGGTTGTAAAGGCAGACAAGCTACAGGTCGATCCTTACCTGATTATGCTGGGTGCAGTTCCCAAATGCCGACGCGGTCTAAGCCGAAAGTAAATTGTAATATTAACGCACGATACCTTAAAGTTTATTAGCACTTATCGGTGACATGAAATTTCTGAATTTAACCTCCCTCGCCACTTAGGGCATGAAACCTTAAAACAAATTTTTCTTCTTAATAGTTAGGCATGAAACGTCAAAACTTAACATTCCTTGAAAACAATGGTATGATACCTCAAAAGACCCCCATTGTAGGTAGTTAAGACATGTTAACTTAAAGCCAATAATTTCCTGGTAACCGAGGCGTAATACCTAAAAACGTACTCTCTACTACCGCAGAATTCAACCTTCCTTGGCCAACAATATAGAATACTGCAAAGCCAACTCTTACTTATTAATTAAGGCGCGTTCCCGTATAACCACACAATACAGAACCTATATCGAACCTGTATTTAAATCTTTAGTCGATACAGGCTTTCTGTACCCTATGGATAGCGCGACGATAGAGATTACATATCGATTGGGTATAGTTGTCTTTACTAACTCTGTATATAAGATGTAAAGCTCCTGTACAGACAACATATAGTTAAAGTACAGATGCAGTTAAGATTGCGTATAGAGCACATGAAGGTACTGTAAAGATACGATATAGGTTTTTAAAGATACTATTCCGATGCTGTATCGTCCAAATTAAGGTGCGGTATAGATAATTCAAGCAATTAATTTTAGAAAAAAAAAAATATTTTTTTACGCTATATATTTATTTAGCGGATATATTTTCTTTTATAATATTTTATACAACTTCTGTATTTTTGTAGCTAATTTCACTTACACTAATGTATTTATTGATAAATTTTTAATTTTAAAAATGCGCTACATACTTTACCTTAGCGGGGAATCGAACTGGCCATCTTTGGTTTGTGAGTCGGTCTCCTTGCACCCTGAGCTAATCTCGCCTCTTATAAGATTCGACCGCTAAATGTTTTAAGAGTATTACATTAGGTTATGATGGACAATATGATACAAATGTACTACCAAGAATTACAGGTTAGGGTTAAACCGTTTTCTTTTTTGCAGTAAAATTTATAGTGACGTTGCATAATATCTCGTTAATAGTGTAGAGTAAAATCATTTTATAAATAGTTGGTAAAGTGTATCGTTTGCAGCTTTGCTAAGTTTTTAATAAACTGATGCCGAAACAACAAAAGACAACTACGTAGTGTGCATACAAGCGAAGTGGGAAAAAGCAGATATAAACGACGTTAGATTATATATAGTATTAAAATTTCAAGAAACACGTGAAAACAGACTATTTTGATAGAGTAAAGTATTAAGAAAAATAAACAGTGAAGAATTATAGGGGATAAAATATAAAACAGTTTTAGTAGGTTCAGACATTTCGAGAATCTTACTTCGAAATAATTGATGTCTTTGTATTATTTTACCACCAACTATTTTAAAGTACATTATTTCTGAATTTCCCGCCATTGCTGTCAGAATTGTAATTTCAAGAAAAAAATATCACGTAATTGTTCATGTTGATGTCGGTTCGTACTTTGTACTGCTGGCGCTAGGATAAGCTTTAAATATCTTTATCTTTTTGGTGAGTGGACTTTCCAAACAGGTCTGTTTATAAACCCCCATAAAGGTTTAGAGCTATTCTTCAGCCATGCATTGTTTAACGTCCGGCTTGGTTTTAGGTTTTACCGTTAAGAAAGTTTCTTTGCAATTGAGTCATTCTTATTGTGTTTCGCTGGAACTTTTAGCCGATGAAATATATTTATTTACAAAGTTTTTCCAATTACATGTTCAAAAACACTTTACTTCTAGTGCTTTAGGTGATTTTTTGGCCTTCTGGGGGGGTTAATTACCCCTATCGAAAATAACTCCACATTGGAGACAGCAGCCTTGGTTAATGATTATGTCATAAATTATTATTATAATTGTAGGAAGCACACAAATCTCCAAGGTTCCATCAAATTCGTAAACTTTAAATTCTTGATCTTGTTGATGCGCCATTTTTAACGTTTTTACACACAAGGCCAACAAATAAAGATAGTGTTTAGATTGACGCTATACACAGCGGTTTTAGGCTTAAGATAAAACTGTAAAGACAGGCAGTATATATTTAGCGAATCTAGGAATAAAAAGCCGTGGAAAAAAAAGCCGGGGTATAAAAAGCCGGGAAAAAAAGCCGCGGAAAAAAAAGCCGGGGGAAAAAAAGCCGGCGGAAAAAAAAACCGATGGTATAAATATTAAACATATTTAATAAATAAATACTTATTAAATCCCAAAATAACAACTACTACAATAATTTGTACAAACTTTATTTTATGTCAGAAGACAAAGTGTTATAATAATACACATTATTATACATTATTATTATATTATTATATTATAATACACACAATTATAGTAATACACATTAAAATTATAATAATCATCATAATAATAATATAGAGACTTACACATTTATTTAATTACAAATGTAATTGAGTAAAAGAAAAACACTCTTTACATTTCCCATTAGAAAGCAAACAGGTTTCTAAATTTAGTAGTAGTGGTAGTAGTTAGATGTAAGTCTCTATATTATTATTGATATTATTATAATTTTAATGTGTATATAAACAGTTTGTCTTCTGACATAAAATAAAGTTTGTACAAATTATTGTAGTAGTTGTTATTTTGGGATTCAATAAAAATGAAACTTCACAATTTTTTAGTCATTCTATGCTCCCTTAGTAGTGGATCAAATCATTGTTTTCTTTGCTTCAAGTATTTATTTATTACATATGTTAAATATTTATACCATCGGCTTTTTTTTTCCGCCGGCTTTTTTTTCCGCCGTTTTTTTTTTTCCGCGGCTTTTTTTTCCCGGCTTTTTATACCCCGGCTTTTTTTCCCACGGCTTTTTATTCCGCCTACCATATTTAGCACAGATTCGATAAAGACAAAATCGGTAATTGCGCTACAGGTGCGATATAGCCTGCATGAAGATATTGTAGAGATTTGTTAAAGGTACAACTGTAAAGACAATCAGTATATATTTTCTACAGATCCGATAAAGATAAAATCCCTGCTAGAAGTACCGGTGCGGTATAGCATAGAATAAGATGTGATACAGATGTGATAAAAATAAAACTGTACTGGAAACAAGTATAGATATCATATAGATGCGGTAAATATTTAATCTATACAGTTAAGGTATAGGCTAAAGTACAGCTCCGATACATATTACACCTGTATCACGTAATCTTTACCGCATCTTTAAATATCTCTATCGCCTAGGACATCTTTATAGATTTGGTTATACGGGTTACATCAAAGATTATCCTTTCTTTGAAACTAAAACATGATGCATGAAGACTTACCTGGGTTTACCTTTTCTTAGTTGCTCGTTGTAGCAGAGGTATAGAAAATAATAATCATTTGATTTGTTTGCACTGGCGTTTTATTTAAATTAAACTAATACTGTGTTTTCTTGTATTTTCAGGTGAGTCAACCCTTTTTTGCTGTTATGGTGAGTTTACATAAGTTAGTGTTCAACTACTACTAAATATTGTTTAGAAAATTATTTATTTTCAGGGAAATATTTTAAGAAAGTATGACTTCATTCTTACAAGTTTTTCTAACAACTGCCTCACACATTTCCTTATTGGGAATTAATTCGCGTTTGGTTTGCATCTAGGGTAACAAGTTTATTCACACTTTATAGTTTCAAAATTTTAATGGTAAACTCCATTGCATTTACTGGTATTGAATTTTTTTTCAGTCTGAAATTTGTTATTTTTATTTTGTTACGTTAAGCAATTTGGTTTAGTTGTACCTAGGCTGCTAACTGCCAATGAAGTTGGAGATAATTATAAGCCCAAAAAATGTAACACAAAAATAGGGTAGCTTGTAGATTCCACATTACAATGATAATGTTGTTACTGTAATCGGATTTCATTTAATTGCGAATTTTATTTTCACAGCTGTAGAAAATACAATACATTCATTAAAAAGTGTTTCAGTAGGGTTAATTTAATTTTTTTGTCTGGTGTTAAATACCTACATTGTTTTTTCAGGCAAGAGAAATTTAATTTAGTAGTAAATGTACAAAATAGAATAATAAAATGAAATAATTGAAGAAAATAAAATGTTAATACAAATTATTGAAAAATAATTACGGCGAACTAAACAGAATGTATAATTTTAATAGGCGGTATGGAGAAAATTAAAATAACATAAGTCTTTTATAAGTGATTAAGATTATGTCATCGATTTCGTAGTGCCGCCATTAAAATATACCTCTACTAACAGTCGGAGGACTTACCGTAGCTGGAAGTAGTCTGGAAGTCCGAACAAGTTAACATAACACAAGATTTTGGTGTTGTAAGTTGAGCACTTATAGCACAAGACCATCCATAGGATATCCATTAAATGTGCCACCAGGTGTTGTGGATGTCCATCGGACGTCCAAAACTACACAATAGAGGCTCTACGCAACCATTTCTTGACAGCTCCCCACAATCTTTTTGCATTGCTTCGGGATTATTTGCGTCTAGTGCCTTGGGTTTGCAGCCGATCCTACCTCACATGACTTGCGCTCCTACTCTGCATGCAGCTCAAATGTGTGTAAACCACAACTTCGTAGTGGCACAGATGGATATGCGGGTGTGTTCGGTCGTACAACTTTTTTACTGCATAAGTAGTTGCGGGGTCGAATCTCGGTTGGAACCAAAATTTTCTTTTTATTTTACAGTTTTTTTTAACACTGTTGTTGCGATTTGCTGTTTACGCGAGGTTATTTGTTAATAGCAGTTATATTTTTAAAGAAAAAATACGAAGACCAATTTGCATTCACTCACTGATTGACGGCATACTAACAAGCAAGTCTGGTAATAAATTAAAAAAAAAGGATTTGTTGTTTTCTATTGAATGCAATTTAATAGCAATGAAAAAATCGGCTTTAACAATGCAAATCTGTATGCGAGCCAATATTAGATGATATCGCTCAATTCAGGATCGGCTGTAAGTCCAAGGCGCTAGACGCTAGTTTCGGGATTTGCCATTTGAGGGGGATATGTAATAAGAAAATTTGTTTATAAATATATCGTGGAAAATCCACAGATCAAGGGTGAGCGGTGAAAACAATACTCCATGTCTCAGACTGATACACAACTTGCGGTATTTGTCATTGATGTCAGAATCATGATATGTTCAATATTTTCTCTGATTAAATTTTTCATTAATTTCTGTGTGTATAAAAATCTGTAAGAAAATCATACGCATTTCTAAGTTATATGTGATTATTTATCACATATGTTATAAATGTTTTAATTTATTGCCTAATTGAGGCAAAACTCACAACCTATAACCACTAACTATCAAATCCCGCCAAAAAAAGCACATAAAATACGATCAAACTCGCAGCTTTATGTGAGCTAAACAATAACACCAACAGAAAATCACCCAAAGCTCATTGAAACCTTCAAGGTGCAAACAAGTGGGTTCCGGCAGTAATAAGTCGGCAAGTTACACGTTTGAAAACGTTATTGTAGAACTTAGAAGGACATCTTAAGGATATCCGCTGGATTTTAAAATTGAATATCTATTTGATGTCAATAGAAAGATATCCATTAGAAATCCATTACACATCCACTGCATGTCTATGGATATACGGACAAAATGTTTCAAAAATGGCTACCCTACGTATACTCTGTGCTGTATAGAATATTCCTTCACTTGTGTAAACAAAATTTTTACAACTACTTAAAAGGTTTCTTTGACATTTATAATGCTATATGAAAGTTGATGAAAGTATGTAAGAATTCGTTTAGTCGGATCCATACCACTTCCTGCTACACAGGTCAGTTCTAAAGTTGCGACCCTAGAGAATGGCTTTGAACGGGAACAAGTCAAAATGTAAATTATTATTAGTACAATGTTTATACAAAATTTGAATCAAATAGCTCAATTTTTGGCAGAGATACTAATTAAAGCGCGATTACACAGTTTCATCTTCGGGGGGCTGTAACTCCGTAAGGAAACGATTATGGGCTTATGTTTATAAGACTTTTGTGTTTACTTAAAATGACCTTAGAAATGTGCCTCTTACAGGTTGTACAAAAAGTCATGCAACACCCTGTACTATACTAAATGGCTATCATTATTTACTGAACGCAGTTTGTGTAAGTTACAACAAATTTTATTTTCTCAAATGACGGCTTACGTTTGCATATTCGAATTAATCTACTAAACCGTCATGAAACGCTCGTTAAAAGCTTGAAAATACGATGAGCCATTCTGTTCTTAGTTTAATCCTTGTTAGAAATAGAATACCTATTTTGTACAAACTCCAAGCAATATATCCCGGCGTAGTACGCGTGGATTTGCAAACAAACCTATTGGTGTAGGCTCCACCGAATTGGAATTGTAAATAAGGATTTAAAGTAAGTAAATGTTTATATCAATCCACAGATTTTGTCAAATAATCCGTGCGTCGCGACGTCATCCCTTCAAATCTGGGCCCAAAATTAGAAATACGAGCTTCTGACACCTTAGGTATATATAGTTCGGGCAAATACTCTCACCTGACAAGTTTGCACATATTTACTAAGCCGCAATTTGAGTTCGTGCAGTAATCCACCTGCTTTTAGTGAAACCGCATTCATATATTCCACTGAATATTATTCTGAAATTTGTGCGACACCCGAATCTAATCCTTTAACACTTTCGCGGGATGGATTTAGGAAACCGCCAAGGTAATGATGCATACTCTGTCAAATACGGAGGTAGTATTTTACTAAAATGAAAATAAGCAACAAAAGCTGGTACTTGTTGACATTTACTGCAACGTAGATTTATAAAAACCACAAAACTGAGATTTTTTGTATGATGTACTTTAAAATGTAAAGAATATAATTACATAAGCAATCTTTATCGCTCTGCACATTTTTCTTGTATCTTCTGCTCCATAAAGAACATCTTTATCTTCAATAAATATATTTTAACAGCAAGCGAGGAGGGGGCGGTGAGTGGCTAGAAAACACAAACACTGATAGAATGAAAAACACAGAAAAGGTTAATACAAACAGAGTAACAATAATTAAAAGTGGAAATGAAGACGAATTTGGGAATAATAGAAAGAATGGAAAAAAGATCAAAACAAAAATTATAGAGAAAAAATTACAAAAAAATATTAATTTCAAAAAAATCTGTGGGGAGAAATGGCGATTTGTGTTTTATTCCTTTTTTCCTAGATTTTTGACTGTTTTCCATTGATTATAATGTCACCTGAATTTTTTATAAAATTTATTGACTTTTCTTCATTCTCTAGATCAATGATTGTTTATTGGTTATTGATCTGTAGGTTAAAGAAGACAAAAAAGATTCAAAGGTAGGACCGAAACGTTAATCTTTAATAACCAATGCTGCAGAATTTTTATTATTGACATGATTTAAGAATTTAAATGTTATCGACCCGCCTCATACATCGTCAATCTACGAAATCTACAAAATAAAGAGAACCTTTAAACTCCTACCCCCCTCTTCTCTACTCGCAGCTAATAAGCGTCGAGAGGGGCGTGGTCGTTTACAACAGTGACATTTACTTTGCTAATTCGCAAACACCGCACTCTCTCTTTTCCCCTGTCTCTGCACAATAACCACCGCTCGTTTCACTTTCTCTTAAAGCTGTTAAAATAAAATTGCTAACAACTAAGAAATGTTTAATAATATTTAAAATTCACCCCACTGCTTTGTCTGCATTGTGTATACGTTGCTATGGCAATTTGTTGAGATTATTAAACAACAAAATCTTATGTAACAACACGTTTACGCAGAAAAAATGAGAGTAGTAAAAACGCCCTCCGCTTGCTTCTGAAATACATCTATAAAATACATTTTCGTTCTCATCGTCTTTCCTCGGGCCGCTCGGCAAAACAACGCTCAGCTTTGAATAGTATATTATTAATTTCATCATGTTTCATCGCTAATTCCGGCCTGTTTTTGAGTAATATTTCTGTAAGCAAAAAGAAATGCATTTTTCTGTTTTATAAATTAATTTTTTTTTAATTGAGACCAAGAACAAAAACAATAGTTGTATATTAATTATTACATAAGCAATCAATTTTTATTTTTGTTTTGAAGTGTACCACTTGTTTTTATCAGCAGTAATAAAATATTAATACATTTCTTTATATTTTTATATTTATTATTTATACTTTTTCCAGCAATATTAAAATTTGAAATACGACCCTGCGCTTAAACAGTGCAGTGAAAACTGTTGTATTTGCTATTTTAAATATCAGTAACATCCGAATATTTAAGTCGAAACGCTTTTATCTCGTTGTGCGAGATACGGCAAAACACGCTGCGGAAGCTGTCTTCATGCAGTCGCATTCCGGAAATTCTGTTTTCATTAGTGTATTTGCATCATAATACCACGACTAGTGGTATCATCGTATTATGTATTTGCATTGAGCATTGGCAGCTGGCTTACTGTACGGGGTATCGCTTCAACGCCTGTTTCCGAAATGAACAAACCCGAACATATTAAAATCGTAACATCAATCGAATGATTTTCTGTAAGCTCTCGAGATATTTCGATAATCGAATGGTTCAATATCTCATTACTAGAAAATACTGGAACCTTCCGTATAGTAACTTTTTTTTCCATATCTAAGCGTCAATTACTTTGTATATACTATAACGGCGTTTAAAGAAAGGTCTAGAGTTCGAATACGAGACTGAATGTCAGTGGGCGGCCTATCCAGTCGGCTTTTTTTTTTGATAAATGAGAAACCAAACTTTTTAAGAGATGAGAGAAGTAATGCAGACGTCTAAGTCGTGGTAGAGAGTGCGAGACGGCTGGGTATCGTAAGCTGATGATCGGTAGCCTTGACCCACCGCATTGCAGGTCAAATTTCTCCTTGACCTATAGTTTTGAGATATTTTGAAATAAATTTAGCTCCGTGAAATTAAAAATGCAACAGTTTCTATAAAAACTCAAAACTTATCAAAATATTCAACTTTTGAAATATAATTACTGAAAATTATTTTTATAGGAACATTAATGAGATAAGAAGTAAAATGCAAGTAGTGAGAGAGATAGCGACATAAAACATATTATACGAGATATAAGATTAAGACAGAACCAGAGAAAAACGCTGAAATTAAAAAAAAAGTAGAAAAATAAAAAAGAAATGAGCTTACAGAAATAATTTGATGCAAAATTATCAAAAGACGTAAAGTGAAAAAATCTAGAAGTGTTTTCATGAAGCAGTAGCAAAAAATAAGTTTTTAAAATAACTGGATATTCTTAGACTTACAGAAGGAAATTTTAGTCACGTTGAAAACAACAAAAAATGCCAACACTTATGTTTATGAATGCTTGAGATCTCTTTTTTATGTTTTCCCATTTAACCCTCCATTCGTCGCATATAACAGCAATCAAACAAATGCAGCCATTTCGCCGTTGGTAAGACCGGAGCGGGATTTCGAAAGGCGCCTCCGCCAAAAACTATAACTCTCGCGATAAATCAGCGCGCACCGCCAACTATAAATTTCCGATTGTACAGCCACAATCAAGCCAACAAATTACGCTCAGCAGACGAATCATTAACTGTCAGAGTTATCAATCATAATATCGATTTTGGGCCGCGTCTCTCGAACACAACACGTAAATTTAGACAGCGAAATTCATATACGCGTACTCAATGGACCGCCCACGGTTTACCGCAAAATCTGGCTGGGAATGCGATTCTGTTTAAATGGAATTTCAAATTGTTTGCGTTTGGTTTAAATATCTCGGTTAACAAGAGATGAAGTGAGAATGCTCAAAGCTACCCGACATCTGCATATGAAGAGCGTTTCGTTATGAATGGAAAATTATTAACAAAAGCGATATGAATGCGAATGGCACCAGATTAAGTCCGATATCAATTTAGTATTAATATTCTGAAAAAACTTTGAAGATTATTTTGTAAAAGTTGCCCAAAAGCTTAAATTTTGGGCGAAAAAGCGGCTTGTAAGAAATTTTTCAAAAAGGCCCCAGACCAAGATTCTTAAAATTTTTTACCTTCCTCGCTAGATATAGCTAGATGTGGGGTACTGTGATGGGTTTCAAGGACATAACGTACATTCGACCTTTTGTCACCATTTGATTTGAAAGACTAGGACAGTACCCAGCATTGAAGCATATCCGTCCCCCCTCCAGGCGGCGAAACTCTTCGGGACGCCATGATCGAGGTACGCTCGATCAACGCGCCTGCCCTCAATACAAGAAAGAAAACAGGCTACCAGTCCTGACATCAGGCTGCGAGCCCCAAGCCCCTACTGATGGAGGGAGACTACCTAAATCTCTACTGATTCTGCAGATCAGTGCCCGAACTGAAACGCAGCTCACCCGTGGAACCGCACTAAGACGGCCCTAACCTGCACTCTGCGACAAAAAACGGGGGGTGTGAATCCCCCGCGGGCTCGGCATTGGTCCCCGTGGTATCAGTCAAAGAAAGTCACTGGTTGGACTTGTCGGAACAAGCGCATGCCAAGCAGCGCTGCCCCTCCCAGTTAGGACCTCGCAGGTCCCAGCACTGGTGAGCTACGCACCGCCCAGACTGGTCGGTAACCGGCCTGATCATAGTGGTCGGCACCTTAACAGCGTCGGGTGTACACAAGTACGAACTCTCTAGGTCGACACTTAGATAGTGGGCGTGAGCAGGCAAAGTGCGCCTCACCCCTAAGGTCCCAATCCCCAGTGCCAGCTGCACACGGCTCCGTTGTTGGAAAGCACCATCACTTGCCTGAACGACTATTATCCGGTCAAGGAGCGGGGTTTCCGAACTTCTGCGATCGTACTACCAGCTGCACACCACTCCATCGTTGCAAAGCACCATCACTTGCCGGGACCCCTACCCCTACATAAGAGTTTACCGGTCAAGGAGCGGGGTTTCAACTTCAGCGATCGTATCTGAGGCGTTAGGATCTATACTGAGGGCTGGCTGCAAGCGAAACTCCTAGGGCCCGGTCCCTTTGCAGCAGCAGCCATTCCATCCTGGAAAGCACCATCACCTGCCAGAACGACTATTATTCGGTTAGGGAGCGGGGTTTCCATTCCTGAGAGCACTACCGCTTAGGTGTTAAGACCCATACTGGGGGCTAGCTTGTTTACACTTCACCTGGTGAAATCACTCACCCAGTCTCCGTGGTCCCAATTAAGGAAACCTTGAACCTCTCCCAAGAGAGAGGTGGACGTACCAAGTTGAAATCACCGAAGTGACCGTTACAACGCCGACCCCGCACAAGGTGTCTTTGTTCACGCCTCTCACCTAGGTGAGGGTCCTTGGCCGCCCCGCCTCGACCTTTTATCAAAGCTTTTTTTGCCGTAGGCTCACTAACTAATATAAAATACAAGTAATGCCTAAAAGAAACATACTTTTCTGGCAAATCATTTCCGCTAATTTTTTTTTACAAATACGTATGTACATTTTAGGGTTTTGGCCTATAAATAACGCAGGCGCTACAATCCTGTTTGTATGTTCCACTTTACAGTCTTAACGAAAGAAAAAATTACTTTACGTTTTAAATGTTGATAATTGTACTCTGATGATACCGCGAGGTTGGTCCGTCTATAAAAGGAGGTTGACTACTTCAATATAAATGGGGTCGAAAAAGAACCTTAGATTCGTAATCCACGCATGTCAAATAGAAGAGCTGCGCAAGCTGATTTTCTTAGCGTCCGCGTCTGCAGACATCCTGCCATCGAGTTTTTGTTATTTCAAAAATTTGTGAATCTCGATATGAACATGTTAAATGACAATAAAAACAATTTTCCGTTGAAAAAGCACGACTGAAGGGTTTCCTTTTAGTCGTTTACATAAACAGTTCAATTTGATAATCTCCAAAAAACGACTATCTCTCTCTCTTTTTCTAGAAAAGTTTAAAAATTTTCAATATTTGCAAAATCTTCGAAATTTGTAATTAAAAAGTTGTTTTCATGTTGAAAATAACAAAACTTTTAACATGTTTAAAAGTTGGAATGTGTTCAAAATTTATTTTTCCAAAAATTTTTCACAATTAAAATGTTCGAAAACTACAAAAATTTCAAAGTTTAAAAAAATTAAGTTTTCCAAAGTTTTAAATTTTCAAATTGAAATTACTTAAAAATCACATTTCCAAAATTTCTTAAATTTTTAATATATTAGGCTTTTGTAAAATTGAATTGAAATTGTTAGGAATTTTCAAAAATTTTCGAAATGTATAACTGACTGATTAAATATACAGAGTGGCTAGGAAAACACTGGCCACTTTTCTTGCGGCGGTCAAGAGATGGCGCTTTAGTAGAGAAAAATTAAATTAAAATACTGGCAACAACGCAGAATCCAAGACGTTTTAGTTGTTTTGATTTAATATGGGGAGTATTTAATAACTAAAACGTCTTGGATTCTGCGTTGTTGCCAGTATTTTAATTTAATTTTTCTTTACTAAAGCGCCATCTCTTGACCGCCGCAATAAAAGTGGCCGGGGTTTTCCTAGCCACTCTGTATATCTTCAAAATTTTCAGTTTTCAAAATTTTCAAAAATTTTGTGTCAATATTTGCAAAGTTTTGATTTTTTTTATTACAAATTTATAAATTTTCATAATGAAACTGCCATTTTAAAAAATTTTGAATAAATTCGGATGTTTTCATAATTTTTGTCATTTTTAAAGATTTCAAAATTTTGTAAATTTGAAAAATGTTTAAAACAATTTTCAAAACATCAAAAATTTGGAAATTCAAAATTCTTTCAGTGGGAATTATTTAATAAATGCAAAATTTTGAGAATCTTTAATTACAAATTTATGAATTGTCGTATTGAAGTTTACATTTTCAAAATTTTCAATAACTCTGATATTTTTAAAATGTTCACCTATTCCAAAACTATCAAATTTAGAAATTTCAAAAAATTTTTAAAACCAAATTTCAACAACTTTAAAATTTTCGAATATCAAAGTTTTGCAAGATTTTGAATTTTCAAATTGAGCTTTCCTTTTTTAACGTTTTCAAAAATTCAAAACTTTTCATTTTTATTTTTAAAAAGTTTAAAAGTTTAAGTACAAATTCATACAAGAAAAAAAACTTTTAAATACACAACACACTAGTTCCTACAGAGTGGCTAGGAAAACCCGGCCACTTTTCTTGCGGCGGTCAAGAGATGGCGCTTTAGTAAAGAAAAATTAAATTAAAATACTGGCAACAGCGCAGAATCCAAGACGTTTTAGTTATTAAATACGCCCCATATTAAATCAAAACAACTAAAACGTCTTGGATTTTGCGTTGTTGCCAGTATTTTAATTTTTCTTTACTAAAGCGCCATCTCTTGACAGCCGCAAGAAAAGTGGCCGGGGTTTTCCTACCCACTCTGTATATTTTCAAAATTTTCAAATTTAAATATTTTCAAAAAATTTGTGAAGGTATTTAATATTTGCAAAGTTTTGATTTTTTTAATTACAAATTTATAAATTTTCATAATGGAACTGCCATTTTTAAAAATTTTCAATAAATTCGGATATTTTCATAATTTTTGTCATTTTTAAAGATTTCAAAATTTTGTAAATTTGAAAAATGTTTAAAACAATTTTCAAAACTTCAAAAAATTGGAAATTCACAATTCTTTCAGTGGGAATTATTTAATAAATGCAAAATTTTCAAAATCTTTAATTACAAATTTATGATTAGACGTATTAAAGTTTACATTTTCAAAATTTTTAATAACTCTGATATTTTTAAAATGTTCACCCATTCCAAAAATATCAAAATTAGAAATTTAAAAAAATTTTCAAACCAAATTTTCAACAATTTCAAAATTTTACAATATCAAAGTTTTGCAAGTTTTTGAATTTTGAAATTGAAGTTTCCTATTTTAACGTTTTCAAAAATTCAAAAATATTCATCTTTATTTTTCAAATTTCGAGTTTTTAAAATTTTTTGAAATTCGATATACAAAATTTCAAAAATATTTAAAATTATCTGATTAAGAATTTATGAAATTATCAAGATATTAAAAAAATTGTCATATTTTAGCTTATTTAAAAAAATATGTTACAATGCAAATCCGCTTCCAGATTCGATTTGTGTTGGATATGGGCGTTAGATTTAAATTTCAGCTTAGTTTGTGTTGAAATATTCAATAATAAAACAATCTAAAATTGCACCAATTCGGTGCAACTTAAAGTTGAATTGAAGGTTTTAATTCAAATCCGCTACCTGATCTGATCCAACAAATGCTGGATTAAAATACAAACATATGTTTTGTATCTTTTCGATTAACTGAAAACTCAACATTTTTTAACAGTCGCTTTTGCCAAAAATTCAAATTTTAGTCCTTCTAAAACAAACTTATGTAACAAACCCTACAATATTTTAACATTACTCAAACGTAGGTAATTAAAGAGGGTTTGGAAGCCTGAATTACACATGAAGGGTATTTATTTCCCGCATAATTAGTGCCTCTACCGAACGCGGCCGTTGCGGCTCTTTGTCAAAGTCCCTTCTGTCAGATAGATGGCCACTGAGGTTTGTGATCTTTGATGCTTTCACTGTGCGCCGAAAGTTGTGGCCTAATTATGAGATCTAATGCTTGAAATCACGCATCACCGCTCTGGTGTTTCCAGTAGAGCTTCTACTCCGTTATAATTATTTAGCCGCGAATTATAATACCCCGCAAACTTGACCATAGCCTGGCGAGTGGCCTAAGTTGTACAAAGCTAAAATCGCCAGCGCTCGGAACTGAACCGGAGTCGAATAAGCTCAGTGCCAAAACTAAATTTTTTGAATAATGTGCCGGACAAATGCTTTTTTCCAGCAGCAAAAACGATTTCGCCTGCCGCAAAGACAAATTCCAATTAAAAACTGGGCATAATCGGGAAATTTGGGAAAAAATCTGTCGGGCAGCCGTCGCGTCGGGACATCCTGCTCGCTGTATTTATTCATAATCTCTGATTAAACTATTACATTAATTTTTAATCTTTCAAAAATGTTGACTTTTAAATAATTTCAAATAAAAAAAAATTAATTTGAAATGTTAAGACCTTTGAAAATTTTGTTTTTAACCATTTTCCAAATGTTTAAAACTAAAATTTTTTGAAATAATGGAAAATTGGATATACATTTTTGAAAATTCTGAAAATGAGGATTTCAATATGTAAGGTTCACTAATTTGTAATTAAAAATTTTAGAAATTTTGCAAATATTTTAAACGTTCAAAAATGCCCGAATTTGAAAATTATAACAACCGAAAATTTTCAAAATAACTGCATTTCGATAATGTTGAAGTTTTTGAGAATTCCGAAACAATTATATATGAATATTTATAAACTATTAAATTTTTAGAAAACTTGGAATAATTCTAAAACCTAAATTTTAAAAATTTTGAAAATGTTTAGAAATTAATATCAGTTCATTTTAAAAAATTAAAATTTTGAATATTTTTGATTTTTGAATGTTTTAAGATTTTTTACCTAAAAAATCAGAAAACTGGAAAAGTTGATAATATAATTTTAAAAATTATTAAATTTTTTAAATATTCACTATATGGTTGGGTTTTTATTTTGTCGATTATCCAATTAAACTGTTCAGGTAAACGACCAAAAGGAAACCTCCCAGAGGTACTTGCTATTGTTTTTAACATTTTCATACCGATTATGAAGCCGAAGCTCGTGCATTTTATTATTATCGCAAATTCGTTGGAGGGGACACTGGGGTGCTAGAAAGTTTTCTCGACATGTGTAGAATACGAATCTAAGGATTTTTTACGAGCGCATGTATTTTGACCCCATACACACACACAAATTTGAAGCAGTCAAGTGATTTTATGATATTTATGTTTTCTACTTGCAACTAATATTTATTTCTTAAAACCTCAAAACCGTTTCCATAATTTGGTGATATCCGTTTTTTGGTCATTACTCAATTAATCTGTTCAGGTGAATGACTAAAAGGAAACCTCCCAAGGGTGTTTTCTCAATGAAAAGTTGTTCCTGTTGTCATCTAACAAGCTCATACCGATTTTGAAGCTGAAATTCTTAATTTTTTTAAAAACAAGAAATCGTTGGTGGGGCGCAACGAGGGTGACATGGATATGGCGTTTGCGCATGCGTAGAATACGTATTTAAAGTTCTCTTTCAAGCATGTCTAATTTAAAATAAAACAGCTCTCCTCTTTCTCCATTTTTTGGCGGACCAACCTCATTTTCTTGCCGTGTTATCCTATTGCAATTAGCAATTTTTGGGCCAAATTTGGGTTTTTTTGCGTTAAAGCGTCTGTAACCGTAAGGTGTATACAGACACATGGACACCCACACAGACATCTCTGCAGCGTCTGCTTTGTCAGTCTCCCAAGGCCCTAAAACCTGCTTATTAGCGAAAATGTTTTTAGGTTAATATTGTTTGCCTTGAAAGTACCTTTCTTTTAGACATAACTCGTATATCGGTCAGCAGGGCCAGAGAGAAAAAATTTTCGCTGAAGAAACGTATTTGGTCTACATTCAACCTGACGATCTCAATACTTTCTTCTGTAGCTAAACTTCGTATAGCGATTTTAACAATTTTCAAAATTTGGAGATTTTTGCATAACTTTAAAATTTTCAAAATTCAAAATTTTTCAATATATACAATTTTCCAAAAATTTAAAAGGGGGAAAAGTTTTTAAATTAATAAATAAAATTCCAAAAATTCACAATTTTAAAAATATTACAAAAGGTTTGATTTTTTAGATTTTTTTTACTATTTTGCCAACTTTATGATAATTAAGGAAATGTTTTAAAGTTTTTAACTCTTTTTTTAAATTTTAAAATTTTGCTTTTCTTTAATGTTTTGAAAATTTTTATACTTCAAAATTTTTCAAAATATTTAAAAAAAGCAAAACTTTTAAATTAATACAATTCTAAAAACTCAAAATAATTAAAATTATTTAAAGATTTTGGGGTTTTAGAATTTTCTTACAGTTTTGCCAATTTAATAAAAATTTAGAAAATATTCATATTTTTTAATCAATTTCCAAATTTTATATTTAAATTACTGATTAATTTTAAAATTCTGTTTTTTTTCTAAATTTCTGGTAATTATCAGAATTTTAAAACTTTAAAATTATTCAAAATATTTAAAATTTTACAAATATTTAAAAAAATGCCAAATTTTCAAATTAAGCAGTAAAATTCTAATATCTCAAAATTTTTCAAATATCTCAAAAATTATGAATTTGGAAAATTTAAATATTTAGAAAAATTCTAGTTTGAAAATTTTGAAAATTTTTGAAATTGTTGAAAGTTTTGGAAAATTTTATACAATTTTCTTTAATTTTGTAAATTTTAATATTAAAAAAATTATTGTAATTGTTAAAAATTATTAAAAATTTAATAAATTTTAAAAATGATTTTTTTTTATTTTTAAAATTATGTATTAAAATGAGGTTTAAATTCAACCCGAAACTGTTCCAATTTTTTCCATTTTCGACTGTTTGTTTCTCGAATTGAATGGGATCGAAAATGAGGCGATATAAATCGTACTCAGGTACAAATGTTGAACAGAATTAGAAAAAGGACTTTGATGTTTATTCTAAACGGAGTATTTAGGGCCCATTTGCTTTCCGTGAACCGTTACAACTTCCAAACGTCTAGCATGCGAACAACCCAAACTATTGGAAAATCGGAAACACGCTCTCGACTTCCCTTTTGTGAAATATCCCTTTAACTCACTCTAAGGAGTATTATATTTTTTCTGTTCACTAGCTAAAGAAATCTTGCGAGACTAATCGATTACAAGGCCTTCAGTTTTCGATTCCCCTTTGTTTGTAACAAATTGTTTTATTTCTCCCAACTTGTGTTTTTGCTAGAAACAAAACTGCGTTATCACACAAGAAAAAACAATACATTTTTGTGCCAATTTTGCAATAAACAGCAAAAAAATAAGAATTCTGCAAGTTAACTCTTACAATAACACGTGGATTAGAAAACGCTCAAGGGAGCTCGTAATATTGAGGTAAAACCTTAGCCTGAAGTTTTCCCAAAAGTTTACTCGTGAAAGCCAAAAATAAGTTTAGCGTCCCTAATGGATTTGATAAACTTTACACGTAAGCTTTTAATCGCATCTAAGGAAGATACATAGCACGTTCCACTCCGAAGAGCAACATAAATGGAATTTGTTAGTGGTGAAGAAGTGGCTAAATTAAATATTCTCTGTGTGTGTGGTTGTTTATTTGGTGTCCTATAAAGCAACACTTGAAAAAATGATTTCGGATCAGATTTACGTCTAGTGATGAAAATTTTCTGGTAATAAATGCAGGAAATCTGGGCACACATCTTGAAAGTGCATTAATAATTGTTATTAACTCAAACCTGTTTAATTGCCAGAAATTTCTTCCCTATATGTATAATTATTTATCCAGTGACATATTTGCAAGAAATAGAACCGCTAAAAAATGCCGACCTAAAATATACCCACGCATAGAAAATATGGATTGAAAACAAATATTTACGATTAAACAGTTCAGATGCTTCAGATGCAGAAAATGTGGTCATTTTTACCAAATGTGCATATTCTTTGGTTAGATCTGCCTCATTTTTAATCCGATCCAATTTAAGAAACACCAATTCGGTTTCAGATTCGGTTTGTGTTTAAATCTGATCGTTGGATTGAAATTTAAATTTAATTTGAATTGAAAACTTCAACTCATAGACTTTGTTTTAAGTTTTTGCAACATTTTCGGTCGATTTCGATTCGAATCGCCTTATGTTTAATCCGATTCAATTAGAGCAGTAAACAAGCTCAATTTTTTTAACAGTTTTGCCAGGATTCGATTCAAATGGTCTCATTTGCGATTTCGTTTAGGTCCAGAAACAGCAGTTTAGTTTTAGATTAGGTTTCAGTTTTAATCAGATCATTGGAATATAAATTTTGTTTGTATCGAAAATATTACTCAAACCCTTTTTCTTAATTCTTTGGAACATTTGCGCTTGACTTCGTTTTGGATAACCGCATTTTTAATCCGATTCGATTTGAGCAAGCAAACATTTTTGAATTGTTTTGCCAGAATACGATTTCAATCGTCTCATTTGTAATACCATTCAATTACAGAAACTGCAATTCGAGTTTTTGATCCGATTCAATTTAAGAAACACCAATTCGCTTTCAGATTTGGTATGTGCTTAAATCTGATCGTTGGATTAAAATTTAAAATTATTTTGTATTGAAATATTCAGTTCAAAGACATTTTCTTAATTTTTTACGGTCGATTTTGATTCGAATCGCATCGTTTTTAATCCGATTCAATTAAAGCAATAAACAAGCTCAATTTTTTCAACATTTTTGCCAGGATTCGATTCAAATGGCCTCATTTGCAATTTCGTTTAGTTCAAGAAACAGCAGTTTAGTTTTAGATTAGGTTTCATTTTTAATCAGATTATTGGAATATAAATTTTTTTTGTATTTAAAAATTCTACTCAAACCCTTTTTCTTAATTCTTCGGAACATCTACGCTTGACTTCGTTTAGAATAACTGCATTTTTAATCCGATTCGATTCGAGCAACAACCAGTTTTGAATATTTTTGCCAAGATACGATTTAAGTCGTCTCATTTGTAATCCCATTTAATTACAGAAACTGAAACTTCGTTTACAGATTTGGTTTAAGTTTCAATCTGATCGTTGTTGAAATTTAAATTTGGTCTGTATTGAAAAATTTAACTCAATAACGTATGCTTAATTCTTTGTAACGGTTTTGCTTCATTTCGATTTGAATTGCCTCATTTATAATCCGATTCAATTCGAGCAATACACAAGTTTTTAATTTTTTCTTTGTTAGGATACGATTTACATCGCATTACTTGGGATCCGATAAACAAATACATAATTTCGAATCGAATTGCTTAATTTAAAAATTTTAAATTAAAGTTTTTTTATCCAATTCTTTGATATTTTGTCTTAAATGGCTTGAATCGCCTTATTTTAGATCCGATTAGATTCAAAAATCAATTAATGTAAAACAAAAAGTAATTTATTTACTTTTAGCTTTAATTTAATGCCGTGTATAAGCTTTCATTTGAAATCCGCTTCAAACTCTGTTTGTGTTTCGATCTGATATTTTCATTGAAACTGAAGATTTATGTCTGTTTAAATTTTTAAATTTTTTGGAACGTTTACACCCAAATCATTTTCGATCAGATTTAATTAAAGAAACAGTCTGAAATCAAACTGTAATTGGTCCACTTTTAGCTTTAATTTAAAGTTTAGCTGGAAGTTTCAATCCAAATCTGCTTCCAGATTTGATATTTGTGTTAGATCTAGTCGTTAGATTAAAATTAAAATACTTGTCTAGAAAACTTACGCCTGAATTGGATCCCAAATGTTCATTTTTGATCCGATTTAGTTGGAAAAACAAACAGTTATACAACAAAACAGTAATAATTGCTTATTGTTTGACATCAATTTTGAAAGTTTAGTTGAAGATTTTCATTTAAATCCGTTGTTAGATTTGGTTATATTCAAGCTGGTTTGTGTTAACAATTAAGTTTAAATTTAGACTTGCATCCGATATGAATCGCTCAATTTTCATCCGAATTAGTTTAAGAAACAAATAATCTAACATATGTCTGTAATTGATCCACTTGGAGCTTTCAATCCAAATCCGCTTGCACATTCGATTTGTATTGAACCTCAAGCGGCTTGTGTTTCCTAATTGTTTAGAACATTACGCTTGAATTCGATTCATTTCGAGAAACAGGCAGTTTAAAACAAAGCAGTAATTGATCATTTTTTTATACAGTAGTTACAAATTTCAATCCAAATCTGCTTTCACATTCGGTTTGGGTTTGGATTTAAATTTAAACCTACTCGTGGTTGGTCGTCTAATTCTAATTTCACTACAACACTCGCTTATATTGATTTGATTTAATTCAAACTTTAGTTTGAAATTCAATTTAAATCCGTTTCAGACTTGGTATGAATTAAAATTCATCTGAAAAATCAATCTGATTTTAGGATTGTAATTTAGTCGAAACTTGGACTTTACTCATGTTTTTTCAATTATTTTTTGGGTTATTTAAAATCTATTGAAATTCGAGTTCACGTTTGAATCCAGATTGATTGATATGGAGATTCAATTCTTGGATTGAAATTTACTCAAGCCCAGTTTTTACTCAATTTTTTTTATTTATTTGTTTGGCTTAAATTTAAAATCTGTTCTAAATTCGAAGTCAAGTTTGAATCTAGACTTGGTACTTGGATTTAATCTGATCCTTAATGCTAATTTAGTCTAAGTCAAGTTTAATGTAGATTCAATTTGATTCTTGGATTTTAATGTAGTGCAAGCCCAGACTTGACTCGAATTTTTTAATTTATATTTTATGTTTGTTTTAAAATCTATTCGATTGAAAATTCCAATCTGTGTTTTAATCTAGTTTTGGTATGTGGATTTAGTCTGATCGTTAGAATATAGTCTAAGCTCAGATTTTACTCGATTTTTTTCGGTTTAATTTAAAACCTATTAATAATTTTAATTTAGGTTTGAATCCGTACTAGGTATAAGGATTCGGTTTGATCATTAACTTGGAATTTAGTTTAAGCCCAGATTTGACTCGATTGTTTCAATTTAAAATCTATTAAAAATTTGATCTCGAACTTAGTACGTGGATTCAGTCTGATCTTTAGATTGAAATTTAGTCCAAACCCAGGCGTTACTGTAATTTTTTTAGTTTTATTTTTGATTTTAATTTAAAATCGTCTTAGCTGGAATCCAAGTTTGAATCGAAACTAGGTATGTGGATTCAGCTAATCCGTGGACTGAAATTTATTCCAAGCCCAGACTTTACTCCAATTTTGTTTGGTTTATTTAAAAATTTATTTTAAATTCAAAACCAAGTTTCAATCCAGACTTGTTAAGTGGATTTAATTTGACACTTAAATTGAAATTTATTTCAAGCTCAGACTTAACCTTAATTATTTTAGATTTAATTTAAAACCTATTAAAAACTCGAATCCAAGTTTGAATCCATACTTGGTATGAAGATTCAATTTGACTCTTGGATTTAAGCTTAGCCCAAACAGTGATGTAATGAAGACTGGTGTTTGCACTCTATTCAATTGTTTTCATCTTCAAACTTAGACAATCTCAGGGCTTCTTGTAAATTTTATCAACAGATGGCGCAACTGTAAATATCAATTTTATTTTAAAATAAATTTGAAAATTAAGAAGTGTTTTTATTTATTTATTACCACGGTAATATTCTAGGCCAAAATGCCAAAATACTGTTGTTTGGGCGGCTTATCAAAAAGGCGAAAACAAAGATTTATCATTATTTGCTGTTCCCAAGGTGAATTTACCTATTTTGCGTACCTATAATTGGTAATTATATAATCAGTAAATAAATGGTTTGTATTAAAATTATGCTTTGTACCAAGTTAAACGGAATGGATTGACTGGAAGAACGCTTACATTTCGTAGTAGTAAGTCACGGGTTCTATTATTCTACTGAATACTTCTGTTATGAATACAGTTTGCTTTTGCACTATAAAACCAGCTTATTGTGGCGACTTGTTTGTCCAATGTTGTTGGTTGTTGGTATTATTTGGATTTTAGTATCATTATATTTTTTTTCAACTAAAAACCACCACAACAATAACTACAATAAACTATGAACATTATGTAAAAATGCAGAATAAATGTTTCACTTACTTGCACATTTCATTAATAAAAGTAAAAACGAAAGTAACTTATTAACCTAACCTTAGCAAATAAGTGTTGTATAAAGGATAGGTGTCAAAAATGGTCAAGTAGTGATATAAATAATTATCAAACCGCGCCAAATTTGAATATGCCATAAATTTGAAGTTTTAAAAGCGCCATCTATGCGCAAATTTTGTAAAAAGTCCCGAGATTGTCAAAGTTTTGGGATGAATTTTTTATATAGACAAATAGTAGGAGTTGAAACACCATACTCTTCCTTACATCACTGTCCAAAGCTAAATTTTACTGCAGTTTTTTCATTTATTTGTTAGTTTAATTTAGAATCGACTAAAAAATGCGCATCCACTTTTAAATTCAGACTTGGTATGTGTATTAAATCTGATTCTTTTATTGTGATTTAGTCAAACCCCGGCCTTTTTTGGATTTCATTGAAGATTCATATTCAAAATTCGAATTCAGACTTGGTATGTGGTTTCAATATGATTCTTGCATTGAAATTTAAATCAAATCTAAGTGGAGCGTTTTTTTTGGCTGAAATGATTTATGGATTATTATTGAGGTTTTGTTAGAATTTGAGACCAACTTTTTATTTAAAATTTGATCGAAACTTTGGATTTAAATCGTATAATTCCATAAAACGTGAATGTGCAGAGTGAACGCGAAAAATTTTGAAGAGATAAGTTTTTTGATCAATTTCACCCAATGTTGCTCTGCATTAAAAAGTTCTTTCAATTGTAAAAAACCTATAACAATATCCCTCAAAACTTCTTAAGAAGTTTTATTTTTCCAATTACTCAAACTTGAGCAAAGCTCTGGTTCATTCATTTTCTTTCAAATTGTTAATTCTTTTGTGTGTTCCCGAAAACTTTAAAAGGAAAGTTACGTGAAAACGATCTGTGCATGACAACTTCTTGATCGTTCACATCAGAAGTATTCCAGGGGGCTAAAACAGCTTCGGGAAAAAATAACTTTTCTTATCGGCCCGGCATAAAATTTTTAAGGTCTTCATCACTCGGTAAGGCGAGAAACATATCAGCGAGTTCATCAAATTGGATATCTCACAGTTTATAACGCAAATACGAAGCAATCCGCGCTTTAATCTTGCGTGCGAAATTGCAATAAAGTATGATTAGATTGTAGCAGCGATTTACGATTCGAAAACACCCCCGACTAAACTTTACGGGCATCGAACTCGAACGATTTCCTCATTATCACACTTTACTCCCGTATGGTAATGTTTCGAAAGTGGAAGACTTGGTGGAAAACTTTTTAAGGTTCGGACTTCTTTTCAAGTATAAATTATCATTTCACACTTGATGAAGCCACCCTTGTAATCCATTTAGGACAGCCCATGCGAAAATAACGTACAATATTGCGACCCTTGTTATGAGAACAATGTATCGTTGCTATTAAAGGTTTTTCAGGAATAAAAGGAGACATCATGAAGAACAGTATGGCAATTTACAATGATTCCTATTATACTTCCTCGTCTACTGTACTCAATTAACACTACTTTGACATGCATTCATAAATGACAAGGTTTTCTACATGGTTGGGAATTCTTCTATTAATCAGATTTATTTCTAACTAAATCTAGATTAAAGTCATCGGTAACAAAATCTTAAATCTCGATCCGAATATTTATTGGATTTAAAACTCAATCTGAAAGTTTAATTTTTTATTCAAATCTAAATGTAAATCTAATACAGTATTTGAATCCAAATTTAAATCTGATAAAGTATCCAAGTCCGTAGTTCGATCTGTGTTTTGAATTAGATTCCAATTTTCATCCAAATTAAGATCAATTAAAGGTGCTGGAAATGGTGGCTTCTGGTGGTTTTAAACCTTAATTCAGATTCGAATTAGTTCTAACCAAATCCGCATCACAACGCTTCGTTATTTAATTGTGAAGCACGATCCAAATCTGTATTTGAATTGAAATCTGAATCCGAAAATTTGTTTTTCTCTTTTGAATCCAAAAGTGAATCTTATAACATAAATATGTGTTTTGAATTAGATTTCAATATGCAGCTAAATTAAGGTTAGTTAATTTAATCTGCTGAAATCAACAACATGAATTTTCGATACAATCCGTATTCGTTCTAACCTGGTTTCGACTAAATCTGGAAATCTTTTTTTATATTTGAATCCAAATTTGAATCTAATAAAGTATTTCAATCCATGGTTTGATTAGTGTTTTGAATTGGATTGAATTCTTTGGCTAAATTAAGGTAAATTAAACACGGTGAAAAATATGATTTCAAGTGGATTGGAATCTTCTTTCAAGCCTGGATTCGTTCCAATAAAATTCTGATTAATATTATTCGTTGCTGAATCTTAAAGTATGGGCAGAATCTAATCCGATTTATTTCTAACTGAATTTGGATTAAAGTTATCGGTTACAAAATCCTAAACCTTTGATCCGAATATTTATCTGGTTTTAAACTTAATCCGAAAATTATTTTTCTTATTCGAATCTAAATGTAAATCTAATACAGTATTTGAATCCAAATTTAAATCTGATAAAGTATTTAAATCAGTAATTCGATCTATGTTTTGAATTAGATTCTAATCGTCAGCCAAATTAACATCAATTAAATACGCTGGATGGTGACTTCTTGTGGTTTTAAACCTTAATTCAGTTTCGAATTGGTTCTAACCAAATCCGCATCACAACGTTTCGCTTTTGAATTTTGAAGCACGATCCGAATCTGTATTTGAATTTAAATCCGAATCTGAAAATTTGTTTTTCTTTTTTGAATCCAAAAGTAAATCTTATAACATAAATATGTGTTTTGAATTAGATTTCAATATGCAGCTAAATTAAGGTTAGTTAATTTAATCTGCTGAAAGTAACAACATGAATTTTCGATACAATCCGTATTCGTTCTAACCTGGTTTCAACTAAATCTGGAAATCTTTTTTTATATTTGAATCCAAATTTAAATCTAATAAATTATTTCGATCCATGGTTTGATTAGTGTTTTGAATTGGATTGAAATCTTTGGCTAAATTCAGGTAAATTAAACACGGTGAAAAATATGATTTCAAGTGGATCGGAATCTTCTTTCAAGCCTGGATTCGTTCCAATAAAATTCTGATTAAAATTATTCGTTGCTGAATCTTAAAGTATGGGCAGAATCTAATCCGATTTATTTCTAACTGAATTTGGATTAAAGTTATCGGTTACAAAATCCTAAACCTTTGATCCGAATATTTATCTGGTTTTAAACTTAATCCGAAAATTATTTTTCTTATTCGAATCTAAATGTAAATCTAATACAGTATTTAAATCCAAATTTAAACCTGATAAAGTATTTAAATCAGTAATTCGATCTGTGTTTTGAATTAGATTCTAATCGTCAGCCAAATTAACATCAATTAAATATGCTGGATGGTGACTTCTGGTGGTTTTAAACCTTAATTCAGTTTCGAATTGGTTCTAACCAAATCCGCATCAACGTTTCGGTTTTGAATTTTGAAGCACGATCCGAATCTGTATTTGAATTTAAATCTGAATCTGAAAATTTGTTTTTCTTTTTTGAATCCAAAAGTAAATCTTATAACATAAATATGTGTTTTGAATTAGATTTCAATATGCAGCTAAATTAAGGTTAGTTAATTTAATCTGCTGAAATTAACAACATGAATTTTCGATACAATCCGTATTCGTTCTAACCTGGTTTCAACTAAATCTGGAAATCTTTTTTTATATTTGAATCCAAATTTAAATCTAATAAAGTATTTCGATCCATGGTTTGATTAGTGTTTTAAATTGGATTGAAATCTTTGGCCAAATTAAGGTAAATTAAATACTGTGAAAAGTATGATTTCAAGTGGATTGAAATCTTCTTTCAAACCTAGATTCGTTCCAATAAAATTCTGATTATTCATTACTGAATCTTAAGTATAATCAGCATATAATCCGATTTATTTCTAACTTAATCTGGATTAAAGTTATCGGTGACAAAATTTTAAATCTCGATCCGAATATTTATCGGGTTTTAAACTCAATCTGAAAGTTTAATTTTTTATTCCAATCTAAATGTAAATCTAATACAGCATTTGAATCCAAATTTAAATCTGATAAAATATCCAAATCCGTAGTTCGATCTGTATTTTGAATTAGATTCAAATTAAGATCAATTGAATATGCTGGAAATGATGACTTCTGGTGGTTTCAAACCTTAATTCAGATTCGAATTAGTTTTAACCAAAACCGCATCACAACGTTTCGTTATTGAATTTTGAAGCACGATCCAAATCTGTATTTGAATTTAATTCTGAATCTGAAAATTTGTTTTTCCTTTTTGAATCCAAAGGTAAATCTAATAACATAAATAAGTTTTTGAATTAGATTTTAATATGCAGCCAAATCAAAGTTAATTAAATCTGCTGAAACTAATGACATGAATTTTCGATACAATCCATACTCGTGCTAACCAAATCCGATTCAAAAATATTCTATATTATTAAATCTTGAAGCACGATCCAAATATGTATCTGGTTTCAAGTAAATCTAGAAATCTATTTTTATATTTCAATTTAAATTTAAATCTGATAAACTGTTTTGATCCGTAGATAATTCTGTGCTTTGAATTAGATTTCAATATGAAGCCAAATCAAGGTTAATTAAATCTGCTGAAATTAATGACATGAATTTTCGATACAATCCATATTCGTGCTAACCAAATTAAAGTACGATCCAAATATGTATCTGGTTTCAACTAAATCTGGAAATCTATTTTTATATTTAAATCCAAAAATTAAATCTGATAAAGTATTTCAATTGGTGCTTTGATCAGTGTTTTCAATTGGATTGAAATCTTTGGCCCAATTTAGGTAACTTAAATACGGTGAAAAGTATGATTTCAGGTGGATTGGAATTTTTTTCAAACCTGGATCCGTTCTAATAGAATCCAGATTAAAATTATTCGTTGCTGAATCTTAAAGTCTGAGCAGAATCAATTAACTATTGCCAAGGCAGCCCTAATATGGAATATTCCGAGCTACTTAAAATTAGATTGAAATACGGATCCGAATCCCCAAGCTGACTTGAATTCAAATCAAAGGGAATAATTATATTCTATTAGCACTAACTTTATCATATATGTATACACAATACACATACACAAATCTTGTACGAACTACTGTGATTTGAAATTGAAATTAAGCCTTATTTTCTGAACCAAAATCGGATTAGAAAAAAAAACTGGTAGTGTTTCGAATATGATTGAAATCTTCGGCTTAGTTAAGGAAAATTAAATACTGTGAAAGTTCTAGCATCAATTGGATTGGAATCTTTCTTAAAGCCCGAATCCGTTCTACCAAAATCAAGAATAAAATTATCCGTTACTGGATCCTAAAGTCTGATCCAAATTAATTAAGTGTTAATTTGATTTTTATTTGAATTCAAATCGGATAAGGAATGTCAGATCCGTAGTTCAATTTATAACCCAGATCATACGGAATATTACGAACCACCTGAAATTAGATTGAAAAAGGGATTCAAATCCCTAAACGGGTTTGAATTTAAATGAAAAGGTATAATTATATTCTATTAGCACTAACTTTATCATATATGTATACACAATACACATACACAAATCTTGTACGAACTACTGTGATTTGATATTGAAACTAAGCCCTATTTTTTTAGCCAAAATCTGAGTGTTTTGAATTCGATTGAAATCCTGGGCCTATTTAAGACAAATTAAATACTGTGAAAATTCTAGCATCAAGTGGATTGGAATCTTTCTTCAGATTAAAATTATCCGTTACTGGATTCTAAAGTCTGATCTGAATTAACTAAGCGCTAATTTGCTTTTTATTTGAATTTAAATCGGATCAAGAATGTCAGATCTGCAGTTCAATCTATAATCGACGTGAAATTTGCTTTTTTCAGTAGATTTTAAAATCTTGGTTTCTCTGAATTTCCAAATCAATTAAGAATTGGGAAGGCAGCACTAATGTAATAATAATAATAATAATAATAATAATAATAATAATAATAATAATAATAATAATAATAATAATAATAATAATAATAATAATAATAATAATAATAATAATAATAATAATAATAATAATAATAATAATAATAATAATAATAATAATAATAATAATAATAATAATAATAATAATAATAATAATAATAATAATAATAATAATAATAATAATAATAATAATAATAATAATAATAATAATAATAATAATAATAATAATAATAATAATAATAATAATAATAATAATAATAATAATAATAATAATAATAATAATAATAATAATAATAATAATAATAATAATAATAATAATAATAATAATAATAATAATAATAATAATAATAATAATAATAATAATAATAATAATAATAATAATAATAATAATAATAATAATAATAATAATAATAATAATAATAATAATAATAATAATAATAATAATAATAATAATAATAATAATAATAATAATAATAATAATAATAATAATAATAATAATAATAATAATAATAATAATAATAATAATAATAATAATAATAATAATAATAATAATAATAATAATAATAATAATAATAATAATAATAATAATAATAATAATAATAATAATAATAATAATAATAATAATAATAATAATAATAATAATAATAATAATAATAATAATAATAATAATAATAATAATAATAATAATAATAATAATAATAATAATAATAATAATAATAATAATAATAATAATAATAATAATAATAATAATAATAATAATAATAATAATAATAATAATAATAATAATAATAATAATAATAATAATAATAATAATAATAATAATAATAATAATAATAATAATAATAATAATAATAATAATAATAATAATAATAATAATAATAATAATAATAATAATAATAATAATAATAATAATAATAATAATAATAATAATAATAATAATAATAATAATAATAATAATAATAATAATAATAATAATAATAATAATAATAATAATAATAATAATAATAATAATAATAATAATAATAATAATAATAATAATAATAATAATAATAATAATAATAATAATAATAATAATAATAATAATAATAATAATAATAATAATAATAATAATAATAATAATAATAATAATAATAATAATAATAATAATAATAATAATAATAATAATAATATATATAGACTATCAGAAGGCATTTGACAGTGTACCTCATTCTTGGTTAATCAAGGTCTTGAGCATATACAAAATAGATCCAACGCTTCTCCAGTTTCTACAAAACACAATGGCCAAATGGGAAACATACCTAAAAATTACAACTGGGAAATCTAAAGAAGTGGGAAGCATCAACATCAGAAAAGGAATCTTTCAAGTATGGTTTTGCTTATCACTAAACCCTCTATCACGTCGCCTGAATACTTTGAAAGGATACCATGTACAGGAATATAACATCACACATCTTCTGTACATGGATGATCTAAAACTGTATGCTGAAAACAGAACAGACCTGGAAAAACTTCTAAAATGGACAGAGAAATTTAGTAAAGATCTCGCAATGAATTTCGGAACAGAAAAATGTAAGATACATGCAATGAACAAGGGTAAATGGGAAGAAACCTATACATACAAAACTAGAGACAATGAGCAAATATGTGGAATGGAAGAGAACGAACTATACAAATACCTAGGATATATGCAAGCTAGAGGCATAGATCGAAAAACTGCAAAAGCAATCATCAGCAAAAAATTTGAACAGCGTCTTAGTCAAGTGTTAAAAACTGAGCTACATGCCAAGAATAAGTTTAAGGCCATAAATACTTACGTCATACCGATACTTACATACAGTTTTGGTGTCATCCACTGGACAAAAACCGAACTGGAAGAACTTGATCGTAAAGTCAGAACACAGCTCTCCAAACACAGAATACATCACCCGAAAAGTGCTATCGAAAGACTATACCTTCCAAGATCCACAGGAGGCCGAGGGCTCACATCCATCTACTCTCTCCATCACCGACAGGTCCTAAAACTAAGAAATTACTTCAATGACAAAGCACAAAATACGCCACTACATAGATGCATTGCACGATTAGATCGTAAAATAACACCTCTCAAACTAGCTGACGCTAATTACAATGTCGAAGAAGCCATAATAACCCCTAATATGTTAAAGGATAGATGGATAACAAAACCACTACATGGCAGGTATCCCAACACGCTGAACCAAGCCCACATAGACTACCGGACATCCTGTGAATGGCTAAAGAAATGGCTAAAGAAAGGATACCTGTTCGCAGAAACAGAAGGATTTTTGATGGCCATCCAAGATCAAGTTGTCAACACAAAGTACTATCGAAAACACATCATTAAAAATAACGAATTAAATGATAGTTGCCGAATGTGTAAACAAAAACCGGAAACCATTGACCATATTATGGGAGCATGCACTACGATGGCTGCTACAGAGTACAAAAGAAGACACGACAACGTAGCCAAAATTATATATCTAGAATTATGCCGCCAGAAGAACATAGAAATAGAAAACCGGCCATACTATCAGTATCAACCACCGAACGTTGTCGACAACGAAAACAACAAAATGTACTGGAATTGGAAAATAATAACTGACCGACCAATACCGAACAATATCCCCGACATTGTACTACAAAATAAGAGCGAAAAAGTAACTTACCTCATAGAAATATCGGTTCCAATCGCTGCTAACTTAGAAAAGAAAAGAGCCGACAAAATTAGCAAATACTTACCACTCGCTGAAGAGATTAAGGAGATGTGGCAACAAGATCGTGTCGCTATAGTACCAATTATCATTGGAGCGACTGGAGAAGTGCCAAAAAATTTAGCACAAGACCTAGCCACGCTAATGCTGAAGCCAAAACTGATTACATCAATTCAAAAGGCAGTAGTCATCGACACATGCAGTATCTGTAGAAGAGTCCTTAATATACCGCCTTGAACAATCGCCGATCTCTTGCTGCAAGCCGAGACGGAAGAAGAAACCAGCGATAGCTGTGTAAACATGAAAATAATAATAATAATAATAATAATAATAATAATAATAATAATAATAATAATAATAATAATAATAATAATAATAATAATAATAATAATAATAATAATAATAATAATAATAATAATAATAATAATAATAATAATAATAATAATAATAATAATAATAATAATAATAATAATAATAATAATAATAATAATAATAATAATAATAATAATAATAATAATAATAATAATAATAATAATAATAATAATAATAATAATAATAATAATAATAATAATAATAATAATAATAATAATAATAATAATAATAATAATAATAATAATAATAATAATAATAATAATAATAATAATAATAATAATAATAATAATAATAATAATAATAATAATAATAATAATAATAATAATAATAATAATAATAATAATAATAATAATAATAATAATAATAATAATAATAATAATAATAATAATAATAATAATAATAATAATAATAATAATAATAATAATAATAATAATAATAATAATAATAATAATAATAATAATAATAATAATAATAATAATAATAATAATAATAATAATAATAATAATAATAATAATAATAATAATAATAATAATAATAATAATAATAATAATAATAATAATAATAATAATAATAATAATAATAATAATAATAATAATAATAATAATAATAATAATAATAATAATAATAATAATAATAATAATAATAATAATAATAAAATCTATGGAGCATCATGAAAATAATTTAGCCTCGGATGTGTCAGGAAGTAGGGCTGTACCTGACGCGGGACATCAGCCCAATGATAACGACAGCAATAGTCAACGGATACTGAGAAACAAACCCGCACAACGTGCCTTAGCTGCGGAAGAGCATGCTACCACTAAAGCGGGAAAACCTAGGCAGCGCATGAAGTGGACTACAGAAATAAATATGAGTGTCATGCGGTGCTATTACAAAGCCACCAGTTTAGAATCAGAAATGACCTTATACAGAACAAAAATGTACGAAATGTTCATACAAGAAAATCCTGACATAGTAGTGTCAGAACAAAGAGTTGCAGATCAACGCCGGACTATAATAACAAGGAAATTATTACCTAATGACATAATAGAACAGATAAAGGCACAGGTATCCAACGAAATAAGAAACTATACACAGGTCCCACAGAACCTCGAGGACACAGAGCCATTTGACGAATTAGAACCTGTTGTGGGGGAAGTTAACATCGGAACGGTAGCTACCATAGTAACAGAAAATGATAAACAAAAAAACGACTTGAAAGATAAACTTAACACCGCTTTTGCGCTATATACGGGTAGTGATCCTACACAAAGACCCAACATCCCAAAGCAAAATACATCTACTAAACTAGCAAAGATAGTTAACAATGTCAACACAATTCTGCCTGAATACATAGGAAAAACTGAAAATTTTTCAGATTTTCACACTTTACTGTACTGCGCAGCAATGGTATGTGCAAAAGAAAACGGAGCACAGATTAAAGAAATGCTAAATGATAGCAGTAATTCCAAACTGAAAACAAAATTAAACCAAAAACCTAAATGGCAAACCAGGCTTGAAACAAAAATAATAAAACTGCGTAGCAGCATTAACCGCTTAAGCCAATATAATCAAGGCCAACGATCTGGTAAAATATTAACAGAAGTAAAGAAAATCTTTGCTAACCATAAAATACACACCAAATATGAAGAAAATAACAAGGAAATTGAAGAATTTTTAGACACATTAAAGCAAAAGTTAACGGCACTTTCAAAAAGACTCAAGCGATACCTAGAAAGCAATAAAAGAAAAAGTGAAAACAAACTATTCAGTGAAAGAGAAGGCATGTTTTATCGGCTACTACAAAGAGACCAACATCAGCAGATGACCAGCACACTTGAAACGAACGCAGTAGAAGAATACTGGAGCAACCTATGGTCAAATGAAGCAGTTCACAGAAAAACGGCGGGCTGGATAAATAAAGAAAAAGATAAAATGCAACATATCAACTTAATGAATTTTACAAATATATCACAAGAAGAAACGTCTAGAATTATAAGCAACACACACAATTGGAAAGCGCCAGGCATTGACTGTATACATAATTACTGGCTTAAGAAGTTTACAAATGCACATTCTGAATTAACTAAGTATATTAATATCTTTATTAAAAATCCCAAAATAATGCCGCACTTCCTTTCTAGAGGTCTAACATACCTTTTACCAAAGAGCGGAGATACTGATAATCCTGCTAACTATCGACCTATCACGTGTTTACCCACTATATACAAAGTAATAACTGCGTGCATTAGCAATGCAATATACAAGCACTGTGAGGAAAATAGCATATTAGCTGAGCAACAAAAAGGATGTCGCAGGAACGCACAAGGATGCAAAGAACAGTTAATAATAGATTCCGTTGTAATGAATCAAGCATACAAAAACAAGCGTAACATATACACAGCTTATATAGACTACAGAAAAGCATTTGACTCTATTCCTCACAGTTGGCTCCTAGAAACCCTTGATATATATAAAATTAACCCAAATATTATTAAGTTCTTAAAAGAAACTATAACAACATGGGAAACAGTAATTAAACTATGCACACCTGAAAACCAGATCACCACCAAACCTATAAAAATAAGCCGAGGAATTTTTCAGGGAGATTCGTTAAGTCCTCTTTGGTTCTGTTTAGCGCTCAATCCCCTATCCAACATGTTAGACGACGCAAGCAGGGGTTTTAATATTAAGCACAGGGAGAACACAATATACAAAATATCTCACCTTATGTATATGGACGACATTAAGATATACAGCAGTACAAGTCAACATCTAAAACAGCTTTTAGGGATTACAGAAATATTCAGTAAAGATGTATGTATGAGTTTTGGAATAGAGAAGTGTAAGACACAAAGCATTAACAAAGGCAAAAGAGAAGTGGTGGAATATGAATTAGAAAATAATCAGAGAATAGAAGGCATGCGAGAAGGAGATATATACAAATATCTGGGAATGAGCCAATCGCGGCTGATTGAAGAAACCCAAATGAAAGGAAATATGAGAAATAAATACTTAAGTAGAGTAAAAAGTATAGCAAAAACAAAGTTACACGGAAAAAATATTATAAAGGCAATAAATACATACGCGGTGCCAATACTTACATACTCGTTTGGTGTTCTAAGGTGGACCGATACTGATATAAATGACCTGAAAAGAAAAACCAATAAAATACTTACCAATGCAGGAATGCATCATCCTAAATCCGCTACGGAGAGACTAACCCTACCGCGAGCTGAGGGAGGCAGAGGATTAATTGATATATACAATCTACAAAATAAACAAAAAACTGCGTTAAGGAACTATTTTATCGGTAAGCAAAATACGTCGGTTTTACATCAAGCAATAGTACGAGCAGACAACTGCTCACCACTTAACCTTGCTAGCAACGTTAATTTCACAGTAATAACAAACGAGGAGAAGCACCAAACCTGGATTCAGAAGACCTTGCATGGAGCACACGCCCACATTTTGGATCAACCGCATGTCGATAAAATTGCATCGAACGCATGGTTGACCCAATGTGGACTATTCCCTGAAACGGAAGCATTTATGTTAGCAATTCAAGATCAAGTGATCAATACCAATAATTACAAAAAGTACATAATAAAAGATGGCACACAGGACGACTCGTGTAGAAGATGCAGAAAGGCCCCAGAAAACATTCAGCATATAATATCTGGGTGCCAAGCAATAGCACAAACTGATTACAAGACACGGCATGATAATGTAGCAAAACTGTTGCATCAAGAGCTGGCAACCAAATACTCTTTTGAAATTGAAAAACAGCCATATTACGAATATAATCCACCAAAGGTTCTAGAAAACAATCTGGCCCGTATCTACTGGGATAGAGGCATTATTACCGACAGAACAGTTGGACACAATCGACCTGACATTACGCTTATAGACAAAAAAAGTAAATGTGCCTACCTAATAGACGTAACTATACCGAACGCAACAAACTTACAACGTGCTTACGCAGAGAAAACTGAAAAATATCTTGATCTATTATTGGAAACAAAAAAGCAATGGCAAATGAACACCGTAAAAATCGTACCTGTTATCATATCGACTACCGGGGTAATACCTAAGACACTCCACCAAGCTCTTAAGGAAGTGGACATCAATACTAATATCTACATTAAGATGCAAAAGTCTGTAGTTTTAAGTACATGTAATTTGGTCAGAAAATTCTTAAACAATAGTCTGTAACAACATATAAATCAATAGAATAAGTACCTTTACCTTGGTCTGAATAGACCCGTGAGGTATAAAATCCGTGGAAAGCCACGAGCTAAAGTACAAATAATAATAATAATAATAATAATAATAATAATAATAATAATAATAATAATAATAATAATAATAATAATAATAATAATAATAATAATAATAATAATAATAATAATAATAATAATAATAATAATAATAATAATAATAATAATAATAATAATAATAATAATAATAATAATAATAATAATAATAATAATAATAATAATAATAATAATAATAATAATAATAATAATAGATATTAGCACCAACAGAATATCTGAAAAGGCATAACCTCACAGCCCAGATAATCCATCAAAATATTGCTCTAGAGTGTAACCTAGTAGAAAAACAAACACCATATTATCAATACTCACCTCAACATGTGCTGGAGAACGAAGACCACAGACTATATTGGGACACCACCATACTCACTGATAGAACAATCACCAGCAACAGGCCTGATATTACATGGATAAATAAAAAATTTAAAAATGCTTATCTCATCGACATTGCCCATCCAAATGATCATAACCGACAGGCCACGGAAAAAAACAAAGTTGCTAAATATCAAGACCTAGCCCAAGAAGTTAAAAGCATATACAAATTGAAATCGGTCGCCGTTATACCTATCGTCATATCGTGTACTGGGGTTGTAGGAGAAAGTGCCGTAAAAAATTTGGAAAAAATAAATCCAAATGACTCAAATGTCTTAAACACCATCCAAAAGTCTGTAATTTTAGAAACATGTAGAATAGTACGACAAACTCTTAATATCTTTGAAGACTCAGTATAAAAACAACATCACATTTTCCGGTGATTGGCTAAGGCCCCACCGAAAATATTTCCAGGAAGAAGAATCCTGAGATAACTCAAAATAATAATAATAATAATAATAATAATAATAATAATAATAATAATAATAATAATAATAATAATAATAATAATAATAATAATAATAATAATAATAATAATAATAATAATAATATAATAATAAATCCCGTTTGGGTTCCGGGAAAGAATAGACCCAAGGTATGTCCTGCCTGGCGTAAAAGGCCCCTAAAAGGACACCCGCAGGGATGGCATATACTTGCCAACGGGCGTAACGAACCCGCGGGACCCAGTTATCCACTTACTTGGGCCAACTACCCTTAAGTGTGAATCAAAGTTCCCAGAAATAACAGAATTGCCTCGGATGCATTGGATGGGGAGGCTGCATCCAATGTAAACGGTTCACAGCCAACCGCAGATGATGATGGACGCTATGGCATCGCCCTGCGGAACAGAACCATAGCACCGCTCCGATATCAGGAAATCCCAGCTGATAGAAATGTTGCTGCGAACGCAGGTCCGCAGCCCACTCTACTAGCATTACCACCCCAGCGAAGAACGAGAACAAAATGGACAGCAGATATGAACAAATACATCGTTCTTAGCTACTACATTACAACTAACCTAGGAAGGGATAAAATCCCATACAGCGCAGAACTGCACCGACGAGTGACTAATAAATTCCCAGAACTAGCCAATAAAACTATACAAAACATTCTTGATCAAAGAAGATGGCTTATGATGAATAACCGAATATCACCTATGGAACTTGAAGATATAAAAAGAGAAGCTGAAATAGAGCTAGGCGTACAAGAACGAGAAGGAGGAGAAGAAGGAGACGACGAAGCAGCAAACCTCCAACCGTAACAAGAAGAACCTAATGAAGCTGAAAATGTAGAGGCCGAAATTGAAGCTACAATACCAAACCAAACAAGGATATACTTTGAACAATCCTATGCAGAGTATAACGGAATAGAAGCCACAAACAGGCCTAAACTACCGAAACTAAACATAAACTATAATACCAAAGAAATAATAGAGAGTGTGAATGATACAATCAAAGAAAGGTTAAAAAATGACGCCACGCTAGAAGAACTACATACAATCATCTATGTAGGAGCAATAACAGTCTTAAAAATACACAAACAGGAAGTTAGACCAAATACCACACAGGTAAACAAACACAAGCGGAAAGAGTCGCCTCCATGGGAAAAAAGATTGCAGAATAAAGTGAACGACCTAAGAAGATCTATAGGACAAATGACGCAAACAATGAGAGATAAGCCGACCGCTAAGACCAAGAGGAAAGCTCAAATAATAATAGATAAATACAAAAACGATAACCTTAAAACTAATCTAGAGATACTAGACTACCTCAAACAATCTCTAGCTGCCACTGCAAAGAGGTTAAAGCGATACCGAAAGAGCAATAGGCGACGATCTCAGAATAAAAATTTCGCTATAAACGAAAAACAATTCTACAGAAATCTAAATAACAGTAAAAACAACAACGATAACGTACCGATAGACCCAGAAGAAACAAGACAATACTGGGAAGACTTATGGTCAAATGCCGAACCTCATAAAGAAGCGTCCTGGATTAGAGATGAACAAAGATCAATTGGTAACATCCGAACCATGGCGATAAATGACGTGACCGAAGCAGAAGTGAAAAGTGCAATTCAGAACACACATAACTGGAAGGCACCTGGAATAGATGGAGTACATAATTACTGGTATAAAAATTTCCCTACTACCCACACCAGTATTGCAAGAATGTTTACAGACATCATTAAACATCCTCATAAAATGCCACCTTTCATGATAAAAGGTATTACTTACCTATTACCCAAAACCAACCCACCAACGGCCGACCCTGCCAAATATAGACCCATCACATGCCTACCAACGCTATATAAAATACTCACATCCGTAATAACAAACAGAATATACGAACATCTCCATCAAAATAATATATTAACCGAGGAACAAAAAGGATGTAGAAGAAAAGCCCAAGGATGCAAGGAGCAACTAATAATAGACGAAATAATAACAGACGAAGCAAAAAAGCATAAGAAAACCTTGTATACCACTTATATAGACTATCAGAAGGCATTTGATAGTGTACCTCACTCTTGGTTAATCAAGGTCTTGAGCATATACAAAATAGATCCAACGCTTCTCCAGTTTCTACAAAACACAATGGCCAAATGGGAAACATGCCTAAAAATTACAACTGGGAAATCTAAAGAAGTGGGAAGCATCAACATCAGAAAAGGAATCTTTCAAGGGGACTCCCTAAGCGCCCTATGGTTTTGCTTATCACTAAACCCTCTATCACGTCGCCTGAATACTTTGAAAGGATACCATGTACAGGAATATAACATCACACATCTTCTGTACATGGATGATCTAAAACTGTATGCTGAAAACAGAACAGACCTGGAAAAACTTCTAAAATGGACAGAGAAATTTAGTAAAGATCTCGCAATGAATTTCGGAACAGAAAAATGTAAAATACATGCAATGAACAAGGGTAAATGGGAAGAAACATATACATACAAAACTAGAGACAATGAGCAAATATGTGGAATGGAAGAGAACGAACTATACAAATACCTAGGATATATGCAAGCTAGAGGCATAGATCGAAAAACTGCAAAAGCAACCATCAGAAAAAAATTTGAACAGCGTCTTAGTCAAGTGTTAAAAACTGAGCTACATGCCAAGAATAAGTTTAAGGCCATAAATACTTACGTCATACCGATACTTACATACAGTTTTGGTGTCATCCACTGGACAAAAACCGAACTAGAAGAACTTGATCGTAAAGTCAGAACACAGCTCTCCAAACACAGAATACATCACCCGAAAAGTGCTATTGAAAGACTATACCTTCCAAGATCCACAGGAGGCCGAGGGCTCACATCCATCTACTCTCTCCATCACCGACAGGTCCTGAAACTAAGAAATTACTTCAATGACAAAGCACAAAATACGCCACTACATAGATGCATTGCACGATTAGATCGTAAAATAACACCTCTCAAACTAGATGACCCTAATTACAATGTCGAAGAAGCCATAATAACCCCTAATATGTTAAAGGATAGATGGATAACAAAACCACTACATGGCAGGTATCCCAACACGCTGAACCAAGCCCACATAGACTACCGGGCATCCTGTGAATGGCTAAAGAAAGGATACCTGTTCGCCGAAACAGAAGGATTTTTGATGGCCATCCAAGATCAAGTTGTCAACACAAAGTACTATCGAAAACACATCATTAAAAATAACGAACTGAATGATAGTTGCCGAATGTGTAAACAAAAACCGGAAACCATTGACCATATTATGGGAGCATGCACTACGATGGCTGCTACTGAGTACAAAAGAAGACACGACAACGTAGCCAAAATTATATATCTGGAGTTATGCCGCCAGAAGAACATAGAAATAGAAAACCTGCCATACTATCAGTATCAACCACCGAACGTTGTCGACAACGAAAACAACAAAATGTACTGGAATTGGAAAATAATTACTGACCGACCAATACCGAACAATATCCCCGACATTGTACTACAAAATAAGAGCGAAAAAGTAACTTACCTCATAGAAATCTCGGTTCCAATCGCTGCTAACTTAGAAAAGAAAAGAGCCGACAAAATTAGCAAATACTTACCACTCGCTGAAGAGATTAAGGAGATGTGGCAACAAGATCGTGTCGCTATAGTACCAATTATCATTGGAGCGACTGGAGAAGTACCAAAAAATTTAGCACAAGACCTAGCCACACTAATGCTGAAGCCAAAACTGATTACATCAATTCAAAAGGCAGTAGTCATCGACACATGCAGTATCTGTAGAAGAGTTCTTAATATACCGCCTTGAACAATCGCCGATCTCTTGCTGCAAGCCGAGTCGGAAGAAGAAACCAGCGATAGCTGTGTAAACATGAAAATAATAATAATAATAATAATAATAATAATAATAATAATAATAATAATAATAATAATAATAATAATAATAATAATAATAATAATAATAATAATAATAATAATAATAATAATAATAATAATAATAATAATAATAATAATAATAATAATAATAATAATAATAATAATAATAATAATAATAATAATAATAATAATAATAATAATAATAATAATAATAATAATAATAATAATAATAATAATAATAATAATAATAATAATAATAATAATAATAATAATAATAATAATAATAATAATAATAATAATAATAATAATAATAATAATAATAATAATAATAATAATAATAATAATAATAATAATAATAATAATAATAATAATAATAATAATAATAATAATAATAATAATAATAATAATAATAATAATAATAATAATAATAATAATAATAATAATAATAATAATAATAATAATAATAATAATAATAATAATAATAATAATAATAATAATAATAATAATAATAATAATAATAATAATAATAATAATAATAATAATAATAATAATAATAATAATAATAATAATAATAATAATAATAATAATAATAATAATAATAATAATAATAATAATAATAATAATAATAATAATAATAATAATAATAATAATAATAATAATAATAATAATAATAATAATAATAATAATAATAATAATAATAATAATAATAATAATAATAATAATAATAATAATAATAATAATAATAATAATAATAATAATAATAATAATAATAATAATAATAATAATAATAATAATAATAATAATAATAATAATAATAATAATAATAATAATAATAATAATAATAATAATAATAATAATAATAATAATAATAATAATAATAATAATAATAATAATAATAATAATAATAATAATAATAATAATAATAATAATAATAATAATAATAATAATAATAATAATAATAATAATAATAATAATAATAATAATAATAATAATAATAATAATAATAATAATAATAATAATAATAATAATAATAATAATAATAATAATAATAATAATAATAATAATAATAATAATAATAATAATAATAATAATAATAATAATAATAATAATAATAATAATAATAATAATAATAATAATAATAATAATAATAATAATAATAATAATAATAATAATAATAATAATAATAATAATAATAATAATAATAATAATAATAATAATAATAATAATAATAATAATAATAATAATAATAATAATAATAATAATAATAATAATAATAATAATAATAATAATAATAATAATAATAATAATAATAATAATAATAATAATAATAATAATAATAATAATAATAATAATAATAATAATAATAATAATAATAATAATAATAATAATAATAATAATAATAATAATAATAATAATAATAATAATAATAATAATAATAATAATAATAATAATAATAATAATAATAATAATAATAATAATAATAATAATAATAATAATAATAATAATAATAATAATAATAATAATAATAATAATAATAATAATAATAATAATAATAATAATAATAATAATAATAATAATAATAATAATAATAATAATAATAATAATAATAATAATAATAATAATAATAATAATAATAATAATAATAATAATAATAATAATAATAATAATAATAATAATAATAATAATAATAATAATAATAATAATAATAATAATAATAATAATAATAATAATAATAATAATAATAATAATAATAATAATAATAATAATAATAATAATAATAATAATAATAATAATAATAATAATAATAATAATAATAATAATAATAATAATAATAATAATAATAATAATAATAATAATAATAATAATAATAATAATAATAATAATAATAATAATAATAATAATAATAATAATAATAATAATAATAATAATAATAATAATAATAATAATAATAATAATAATAATAATAATAATAATAATAATAATAATAATAATAATAATAATAATAATAATAATAATAATAATAATAATAATAATAATAATAATAATAATAATAATAATAATAATAATAATAATAATAATAATAATAATAATAATAATAATAATAATAATAATAATAATAATAATAATAATAATAATAATAATAATAATAATAATAATAATAATAATAATAATAATAATAATAATAATAATAATAATAATAATAATAATAATAATAATAATAATAATAATAATAATAATAATAATAATAATAATAATAATAATAATAATAATAATAATAATAATAATAATAATAATAATAATAATAATAATAATAATAATAATAATAATAATAATAATAATAATAATAATAATAATAATAATTTATTCTTGGTTTGTTACTGAAATCTTAATCGGATACGGAATGTCTGATCTCTGGTTTGATCTATAATCAGTTATACAGATTTATAGAAAATCCCAAAATTTTCAATTCTTTCAAAAATATCATAATTGTCAAAAAGTTTAAAATTTTTAAAAACTCAAAAATTTTAAAAGTTCTAAAAACTTTTAAATTTACACAATTTACAATAATTTGCAGCAGTTGAAGATTTTTTGATATTTTCAAAATTTTCACAAACAATTTTTAAATATTTACATTTTTAAACCCAAAATTTTTTCAAAATTTACTGGTTGTCCAAGAGATAGAGATTCGATTAAATGAGAAAAATTATTCAGCATCTCAAGTTCTACTACGATCCAAATTCAAATTCTAAAAATGTTGCTTAATTTTCAGTCAAATTTTTCAAAACCTATAATGTTCAGTTTTTGTTTTTTGTGTATAATTTGGTTATTATCAAAGATAGTGATTGTGGCATTATTAAGACACTTTTTTATATAATTTTTAAAAATTTTGAAAATAATGAAGTTTTAAAATATCAAACAATTTTAAAAATTTTGAATATTATTAAAGTTAAGTCGGCACTACACTCCATTGCAATGTTATTATATTCAAATATTTTCGACATGTTAAGGGTTTCCAAAATTTAAAATTTTTTACAATTTTTTTAATTTTCTAAATTCCAAAAAAAAATAAGAATTTAAAAGCAATTAAAAAATTTAAGAAAGTTCATGGTAATCATATGTTAAAAAACAAAAAAAGGAATAATTGCTAAATTAAAAAAAAACATCCGGTATAAAATAAATCTAAATAAAACTTTCTTTGAGAATATTTAAAATTTCTAAATTTCCAAGTAAAAGTCAAAATTTTCGAAATATTTTAAAACTTTTAATAAGCACGAGGGGAATTCCGTGGCGTTTGCCTGACAGCTTTTTACTTTCCTATACTTTCAATATAGGAAAGTATTGATTTTATGCAAAATTTCAAAGTTGAGAGTTTAAAGGAAATAGTCGGGGGGGTCCATGGACCCCAAAAAAATAATTTTTAAAAAATGTCTGTCTGTCTGTGGGTGGGTGGGTGGGTGGGTGTGTTATGCTCAATATCTCCGGAACGGCTGGACCGATTTTGATGTGCTTTGGAATGAGGGGGTATATCAAGAATTCACCGACAATATAAGCTTTTAAAAAAAACCGAAACCCGAAGCGTAAGTTAGACATTTTTTTGGTAGCATTCTTTTCAGAAACTGAATTTTTGAAATTGTAATAGTGGAGATTAAAGAAGGCCTTAGGACAAATCAAACGATTTTTTACCGAACTCTCTAGCTTTAAAATGGCGGCCGCTACGAATTTTTGAACATTTCGACTTTAACGCCCATTTACTCAAAAACCAGTTATCTGATTGCAATCAACTACATCTTGTTTCCCTTCAAGGGTACTATACCATGAAATATAATTAATTTTTAAAATATAAAAACGATCGCAATGACATCACTCCAAAATTTTGGAATTTTTCAAAAAATATTTCTCAAAAACTGCCCACACGTTTTTGTTTAAACTTTTTAAGCTGATAGAGCTGGGAATCTTCTACAATTTGTTTTTTTGCGCATTGCTATAATTTCACTGTGACGCCCTCTATGAATTTTTGAAAATTGAAAATTGGCACCCTTTTATTTATTGAACGGAGGGCAATAAAATATTTCTGTTATTGTGAAATAGCTCACCATTGATAGCAAAATCCGAATATAATAATATTTTTTCGATAATTTCATATTTAGGGGGGCTACTGTTCCCCCTCCCCCCAAATTTATTCGATAAAAAAATAAAAATTTGGTTTTTTGTTTGGTTTGCTCTAGGAGAATCTTTTTACAAAAAATCAAAAATCGAATTTTTTGCCCCTTAATAATCTTTTTGTCCTTGAAAGAATTTCACATACTTTCTACAGCAGTTGTATTCTTGTACTAGTCGTTTAATATTCAGTGTAAGCTAACTTTTTTATTTTAATAGATAGACTCGCAAACGCAAGAGCAAAGTTGTAGGGCAAATTCTTCTCGATTGTATTTAAGAAAAAAACTTGAGTTTCCAATTTTAATATGGCCGCCACGGTAAAAAATAACTTTTTTTTAATGGGAACGTGGCATTTTGGCTTTAAAATCAGAAAGGTTTTGAAATTCTAAATACAAATTAATAAGAGTAATTTCTTGCTAAAAATAATACTTCTCGAGTAATTAATATATTTTCAAATATCAATTTTCGCGCTTCCGTTGATTCAGTCCGAATATTTTACCCAACCTTATGCTTGCAGCGCAGCGGTCGGTCTTTCTTCAACCGCTTCAAGATGTTACAACTTATAAGAACTATTTAGTTTAACTAGTCGTGTCTAGACAGGTGTATATCGAAAGTGTTGGAAAATATAAAACAATGTATTTAAATGTATAGGAAAGTCCAGGCGAAGGGTTTCGCTCATTTTCGTTAATGTTTTTCGTTTTACTTTCTGTGCCTTTCTGATTAGCAATTGTTATCGCAGCTTCCAATACTCCTGGCTCTATGGAAATTAACTATTCATCCCATTGTCCGATAAAGTAATGCATTCTACGTATATCTGAAGAAGTAAAAACTCTATATGAGTGCTTTTTAATGGCATGAAATATTTAAGTGATTAAATTTCAGAATGAGAAGAGCTTTCTTCATATTTTCGTGCATACGAGCAGCAATATTCGAAATGGTTCTATCGCTTTAATCCTCGAGGGCGCATTAGCATAACAAAGGAAACAAGCAACAAAGAACTCGGCAATAAATCGTAAAAAGACCGTATAATATCAATATTAAAACAAAAGGAGAATACAACAATGTAAAACAACTCATTTTAGCTGAGATAAGCGTACATGAAACCATCAAATTTCGCAACAAAATCAAAGAAAGCTTTGTGAATTGCATTATTAAGCTTTAAGGTTTCAAAAAGGATTTGCAGAGTTCATTAAATTTATGCTAAACCAAGCTCCATTCTTTTACCCTCCACGCTGTAGGTAGTGTATCTTAGAAAGGTATTGTGATTTCGGTTTACTTTCCAATATATGAGCTATGCCGAAAATAAAGGTACTTTTATGGCAAACATTTTCCACCAAAACATTTTGACTCATAAGCAGGTTTTAGGGTCAAATTTCAATTTCCAAGTTTCAATTTTCAAAATTGAAAAAATTTTCAATTTGTCGATATTTTTAAAATTTTTTGTTTTCGACATTTGGGATATTTTCGAGTTCAAAATTAAAACTTTTATTTTTAAAATTTTAGATGTCTTCTACGAACTTTTCGAGTTACCTACATTATTAAAATTATGAAAAATCTGAATTTTTCAAAATTTTTTAGTACCTAACTTCGAAATATTCTAAACAGAAGATAAGAATTCTGAAATTTTTAAATTTATTAATATATTTAAAATTTATGAAGTATTAGGAAATATTAAAAAATAACAATTTTAAAAAACTTCTAATTTTCCATAATTTTCAATATTCTCATTTTTAAATTTTCAATATCTTTGAAATTTTCGTTTTCAGAATTTTAGAAGTTTTCGAAGTTCAAACTTTTTAAAATTTTCAATTATTTCGAAATTTTCGTAATTTTCAACATTTTTAAAAAGTTTTAACTAAAATTTTCAAAATTTTCAATTTCTAATATTTTCAAAATGTTAGATATCGATGTTTAGGAAATTCTCAAATTCAAAATTTTCTAAATTTTTCATATAATTTTTTTTTTGAAATTTGCGAAATTTTGGAATATTTTAATTTATAAAATTAACAGAAAATTTAAAATGTTAAAATTTCTGAAATTTTTAATTCTCGGCATTTTAAAAATTTTAGATAGTTTCTAAATTTGCGTAGTCAAATTTTAAAAATTTGAATTTTTAAAAATTGAAAATTTTCAAAATTTTAGGTATTTTCAAAATATGAAGTTGACGACTTTTCAAATTTTCTATAATGTAAAGCAATTTTCTGATATCTTAAAATTTTCAGTTTTCGATATTCGTGAAATACGTTGCAATTTTATCTAACTTTAAATTTTCGTTTTTACAATTTTTCAAAAATTTCAAAATTTTGAAAATTTTTTGTATTTTCGAAAATTACGAATTCTTAAAATAGTAATTTTTAAAGTTTACGGTTTGTTAAAATTATAAAAATTTCTATTTCGATAATTTAAAATATATTTAATAATCCAAATTTTAATATACCGAATGTTTTTATTTACGAAATGTTGGAAAATTTCTAAATTTTCTAATTTTGTAAATTTTCGTAATTTGAATATTTACAAAATTTTCAAAATTAAAATATTTTACAATTTTTAATTATTCAGTTGCATAGTTTTAAACAGAGCATAGGGGGCAGCAGCGGGCTTACTCCAGGAAAGTTTCGTGGCAGTTTTCCGACAGCTTTCTGAACTACTAAACTAGTAAAACAAAATACGGAACATATTTGCACACATTTTTAATTTAGGTTTTTATTTTTTTATATATTTTCAATATAGGGAAGTATTGATTTCATGAAAATACGGAAATACATGTTTTGAACCTCCAGAAAAGAAAGTGGTGTCTAAAAATGCCTGTCTGTGTGGGATGGGGGGGGGGGGGGGGGGGGGTATGTGTGTGGTACATCATGACTATCGAACAGACAGACGGTCGGATTTTGATAAGCTTTGAAATGTAAGACTAAGTCAAAAAATTTTCGACCAATGAGCTTTTAAAAAATCCGAAACCGGAAGCGGAAGTTATACATGTTTTTTTGGTGGCATTTTTACCCGAAACCGAATTAAAAAAATTTTAAAACGGAATCCAATAAAAGGCTTTAGGGCGTTTTTTCCAACGTTTTTTTACCGAACTTTCTGGCTTCAAAATGTCGGCCACTGCGATTTCTTGAAAATTTTGACTATAGCGCTTTATTACACAAAAACAGGTTTTTTCAAAAAACAAAAGCCATGAAGTGAGGAAAATTTCCAAAATTTCAGAATTTTTCAAAAAAATATTACTCAAAAATTTACAACACAATTTTTTTAAATTATGTAGGCTGATAGAGCTAAGGTTGAGCCACAATTTGGTTCGTTCTGCAGCTCGCAAGTTTTTCTCTGGAGCCTTTTATGAATTTTTGAAAATTTGAGATGTAATGTCTTTTTACTCAAAAAAGAGTTATCAGATCAGTATGAAATTTGATATTGAAAATGCCCTTAAAGGTGCACATTGTTAAAAGCTACAAGAACTACCAAACTGGCAAATGAAAAAGATATCAAAATTTTGGCTTCTTCAAAAATATACTGCTCAATAACTGGCTACACGAGTTTTTTCAATGTTGTAGACTTTTAGAGCTATGAATCAGCTACAATTTGGTTTGTGTGCTAGTCCGTCAACTTCTTTGTGACACCTACTATGAATTTTTGAAAATCGAAATTTCGTACCCCCTTATTTAAAAACAGAGAGCCGATAAAAAAATTCTGTGTGGGCTAAACTGCTCTTGAGTGATAGTAAAATAAAGTTGTCACCTTAATTTCGCCTATATTTGTAGAGGGGGGAGTTAATTATTTGTCTTCTACCCAATATTTGGTGGACGAGTTTGTCCTTCCGTTTTGGAATTTCTCATGTCCAAGCAATCTTTTGCAGTACCGAAGTATACTATTATATTAAGCTACCTGTCGACCTTAGCTTCACTATTCTCTCTTTGTAGTCAGTGTTAGGGCGTAACGCATTAACAATAAGATACTTTTGAATACATGATAAGTAATAGTATAAAAAGTATAGGAAAGTCCAAGCGACGTGCTTTTGCTTATTTATGTCCTCTCACTTCAAGACATTTAATTTTAGTGTATCTTTCATAGCTACGCCACTGGTAACCACAACGCAAAAATACAAAAAGTGTGGATATCAAGTAACATCAATTAAGTGATTACCTCTTAATATCGAGGCCTTTCAAATACTTGAAAGGATCCATAAGAAGAATGGGACGCGAAATTGATTGATGGTTTTTTAAGTGAAATATTTAACCTTTTCATATTTTGTTTTTACTGGCGGAAAAGACGCCAAATGTTTTATATTCCTTGCGAAACGCAAATGCGTTCCTCGACAGGGACCACTGTCACATAAATTCATATTCGAATATATACACGCTTCGGGGTCTTCGTTTTAAAACGTTTCTCTATACGCTTTTAATACATATTCCTTTACTTTTATATAAAAATGTTACATAGGCGGTCTTTACACTTATATTTTTACGTGATGTTGACAGTGCAGTACGTTTTTCTTTTTCTTTTTCTTGATTAGGTCGGGAACATAAGACCAAACTTTAATAAATAAAATACAAAATATAGACAAAAATTACAAGTGTTACAAATGCCGAAAATACGGTCATGTGTATAAAATGTGCCAAACTTAACTGGTGATGTACATCTACATTTCATTTAAACTTCGATTTTGTGTGAATACCCCATATTTAATTTTTTGTTCAATTTATAACAATTTAGAACGATTCGTTTTAATTTAGGACTCCGGATACGACCAAATCGAAATGTCTATCTTGTTAATGTCACTGCCCTGTCACGAGTGCGGGTTGCGCAAAACATTTCTAACTCGCTATATTTACCAAACATTTTTTTGATAGACTTAAGCTGACAGTCTTGTGACAAAAATGGAAATCGAATTTCGCTATGAGTGACGCGCCAACTTCCTTCATCTCCATTTTCAGCCTACCAAGCCAGCGGTACCGATTGCAATTTAAGATACGAGGTTTATATGTGCTAAACTTTTGCTTTACGTAATATACTCATTTTAACGTATTCCAGAGCTCTTGTTGACGTCTCGAGGACGAAATCTAATAAAACTGATGCGTGATGTTTATGGGGCTCTTATTGTTCGTATAATGGTCTTCTTCACGGATGTTTCCTAATTCTTTCCACAATCACGCGCGACGTTTTTGGGAAACTTACAAGGTAATTAATATTTTTATGCGCTCAATTTAGGACTCAAAAACAGCTTCTCTGTCACACTTAATTTAACACACTGTGTAGTAAGATGTGGCCCTCTAAGATTTACTAAATTGCGAGTAGTCGTTTTGCCTAAGAATGAAAAAAGGGATACTGTTTGACATGTAAATTATTATACCGGGTGATCATTTTCAATCCGGGACATAGGACCAATGCATTGAATTTTACCATTTTCCAAATTACTCATCTCCAGTTCGACGTACAACACTGATAATGATACCAATCAAAATGATTAAAATATTTAAAAATTACTTTAAAAATATTTAAAAAATATTATTACTTTGTGGTCTTCAAAAATATGAACATCCTTGATAACGACATTTGAAAACGATCACCCGGTATAAGCGAAAAGCTCGATTTTTGTAAAAAAAACTTAGTTACAGAACAACAACAACTGAAAATAAAAGCAGGTTGGTAACAATTTTAAAGAGGGGGAAAAGGGCCGAACTTCTCAAATATTAACTCATTTGATTACTGTACGAAAAATCTAATTCTACTGATAGTAAATAAAACGGACAGGCCTCTGTAGTTTCGCTGGACATGAAAAGTAAAAATGTCTTAAGAAGTATCGACATCGCAATCAGCCTTTACGTCCCACTGCTGGGCACCGGCACTCTTCTCTGCCACGTACTCTCCTTAGCGCCAAGGTGGAGTACGAGGGACCTACAGTTTAACGTCGAATCCGAACGTCTAAATACCAGAGGAGGTTTCAGGCATTAAGACCCCACGGATGCCTACATCGGATTGGGGAATGTGAGTGGCGGGTTGCGGAATAGATTTTTATTGCTGCATGGCTTCGGCGGGGAATCGAACCCTAGACCTTTAGCGTAAGAGGCTAAGCGCCTAACCTCTGAGCTACCACTACTCTGTATCGATATACATACTGTATATTTAAAGCTGATTGACCTTCAGCAGGATCAGCTTTCAGACGCGTGCGTGCGCAGCCGATCTTTCCTTCTTAATCCCCTTCCGCTTGCGCTCACTCACGCCACGGCTGTCGTAGGGAGATGCAGAGCACACTCATAACATCAAACTCCGAAGGAATATTTACAAAAACAATTAATCAAAAGCGATAGTGGTTAGCTGTAAATTCTTAACCTACCAACTTAGCGTGAAATAAACAGTTTTGTATAGTTTTATGTATTGAGTACTAATTCATTTCTAAAATTACATCTGGAAAACGAACAAATATTGGACAAAATTGAATAATCAAAATAAAATCAGCTTTACTTTGTCATTTCGTTGATGTTTATAATGTTTTGACGATTTACAAATACACAGGCAGAATTCCTAAACAAAAACAACGCGCTAACCTAATAATGCTAGCACTAATATAAGCAATCGCAACTGAATTTATAAAACTAGCAGAACCCGTGCAGTACGCCACACCTTTTCCTTTACGAACAATTGCTAGCAAGTTTATTGAAAGTGATATAATTATAATAAAAACATTCCGCTGGTATCGCAGCAGCATGGCCCTGATTACACTGCGTGACTATTACATGAACATTGAAATCGGTAAACATAATAAATAAAGCGCGTCGAGAATGTTACTAAAAACGCCATCACTCAATGTTGAGACAGAGGGAAGGGATCCGGATTTACTATAAGTCCGCTACGCTACCTACGTCATTCGCTTATGTATTGTTAAAAAAACAGAGGCATAGCCCACGCGTTATACTATCTTTCTATCAATCTATATATTTAACCGGGATCCTTTCCACTTGTTTTAAATTTTAGTAGTGAGGGGCCCCTGTTACTAGAAGCTACATATTTTTGCGTCTACTATATAAAGCGCATATTTGTTAATGCAGCGGTTCGCTACATTTTCAATAAAGATAAACAAAACATATTTAGTGTCTATTATATAAGGCAAATATTAGTTGGTACAGTGAGCCGCTACAGTTTTCAATAAAGATAATCAAAATCCAATATCTACGGTTTGTGTGTATGATTGAAATATAATCTTTCGATAGCTGGCATTCTCAGACATCGGTGGGAGCACATATGTTGGGCTTACGGGCTCCGACAAACTTATCGTCAAAACAAATATAGCAATCTAAATTATCGTGAATAACCAAAATTTAATATTTATTCAACCCCGACAATTTATTTAATTTTTAGGTACATATTTTATACCGTGCGGCAAAATAATGCTAAGTGTTGCAAAATATAGGTTATTAAATGTCTTCTATTACAGGCTCCAGCCAATAATATGTGACATGCCATCTGCACTCTCCAGAATTTAAGAAGTTACAAAGTGCTGTTGTTGCAAAAGATGTGCCCCTTCACGCAAATGCTCAACAAATGAAGTTGTGTGCACTGAAATGTGTAGGTACTTATGAGAGTATATATTGCGCAAACAATCAATACATTAAATCCTTAACTGTCTCACCATAACACAACAACATCTCGCCACAGTTTATTGGCAATAATTGTGTTTGTCGGCCGTGTTTTGGTAATACATTTTTTTTGTAAAGAAATAATCCCGTTTCAAACACGTTTATAGTAAATTCCAAATTTTTATGTACCTGGCGGATTAGGAAACTGAACTCTACGAAGACGTACGGATAGCGTCTGTTCACTCCCACTCGTTGTCTATTACGTATTTGCGCTTCCAACGTGGGTCACTAATACCAGTTGTACTTGTATCTCTTTCTGACTAACGCGCCAAAGAGAAATAAACGAAACGAGGTATACGCGATTCTTGCTGCTTTAAAGGGCTATCGCTAAAGACCAGTGGTGTACGTGTAGTCGTGTAGGTACGTTGATATTAATTTATTTGTTAAGAGTAATTTGTTTTCACAAGAGATATAATATACATTATACAATCATTTAATATTCTGTGTATAATACAAGTAACTTAAACAAATTTAGAGAATATAATTATACATTATAACACAAAATTCAATTATTATTTTATTCATTGTCATTGTCTTCAAAGTAACCGCCAAAATCAAAATCATCATCGGAATCTGATTCAGATTGTAAATTAATTATAAGCGGGTTTACTTCAGCAATTATTAAACGTTCACGTTCCCGGCTTAAACGTGGCTTAAACTAAAGACGCCTTTCAAAGTCTTGCGACTAACTAAATCACATATTTTTGCAAACAAACACCCCTCAAAGATTAGAACAATAAAATAAGGAAAGTATATAATCATCATTTGCAGTAATACCTTTTACTAAACTAATGCAAACGCCCAGTAAAATGTAATATAATCTTCAGTCTATAATTATGCTGCAAAATTTATCTGTGTTTATCTTCATCAACAAAATAATTTAACAATAAGCCACTTGTAGAAAAACAGAAAGCTTAGAATATAGATTGCTTAGAATAATAAAATTAAACGGACAAAATAAATTACCTACTGCACTGCTCAGCGCCCGGCTATATCGGCGGAGGGCATGTCCATACCTTAGTACTTACAGATAAGCATATAATCCGCCAGGTACATAAAAATTTGGAATTTACTATATAAATAAATATTTGTTTGTTTTATTGTAACATAATAATAACGCAAACAGACATGTCAGTACAGCGTCTGTCGTTTACATAAGCTGGCAGGGACCAGCAAAGACTACTTTAAGCTTACATTACTATTAATATGTATATGCATTCATCATTGTCGAGACTTACGGTTTCATACACCCTCTTGAAATTACTAGCAACTAAGTTAAAATTATTACGGATTATGTTACTCTTCATAAATACCCGCTGGTGGATCACCGTATAATTAAGAAAGAGCTTTCCCTGAAAACGATACATGTTTAACCCTTGCTGATCAATTTATATGAATACAAGCGAATTTCATTATAAAATTAGATGAAAATGTTTAACAGGACTTTTTTTTGCGTATTTATTAGTTATTTATTCCAAAAATCTCTGTTGAGGCATTCCTCTGGTAGTGAGAAAAACCGATAAGTTTAACTAACTTTTTTGTCGCGTTTTTTTCCATAGTTTTCCTGGAGATTTTACGGGGATTTTTTTGTACTAAAATTTTTTTTACGAGGTTGTTTTTTTGGAATTTTTTGTTTCTTTCGCATGATTTTCTTCTCGGGAGCGGTTCTCAATCCCGAGACCGGCTCAGCGGAAAAAACATTCGGTTACAAAAGAAAACGCAGAGCGTAGCGCACGGGATGTGCTAGTAATGTATTAAAATTGAATGATGAAGATGAAAACAGTGAAACTGGTTGTGAAGTAGAAAACGTTTTTTAAGTTGAAATAGAACTGATGTTTTATTTGTTAAATTTTTTCTATTTAAATTTGTATACCGGGTGTTATGAAACATGGTGCACCTTATTTTTTTTTATTTATTAAGGTAAACAACTGGAACATTAGTATGTTTTGTAGGCCGTAAAATTCATTCATTTATATTGCCTAAAATTGATTTGGTTGGTCAGAGCATTATTTATAGTGAACAGAAATTGGTAAAAAAATAGTTTTGGGATTTAATTGTCATAAACGGACTCAGTATTTCATTCTGGTTAAAATATACAAAATATACATAATGTTTCATTAAAAATACCAAATTTAATGTTAGTTACGGTAAAACCGGAATCATATTTTTATTAATTATGTCATAACATATTATTTGTTGAGAAATATCAAACTTATTTTGTAGTAAATAGCCTTTAAATTTTGCATCATAAAAATAATATGTTAATTTAATTCTTTAACACGCCAGACCTCAAATGCAGGGCGAAGGTCAGTTCGCAAGCACCATTTGAGACCGCGCCACATCAAAACCGTCACATTTTTGCCCTTAACATCGGAATAAGAAAATTTACCGGTAGAGTTCAGTGCTCTTCTCAGATGAGTCAAAGTTTTGTATCACATTTTCTTTTGTTGTAATTTGCCATCAAATGAATGCTGCCTGGTGGTACTTAGTGTGGAGCATTAAGAACCCTGTTATAGATCTTAGGTTCGTGTTCATGTACTACAATGCTGCGGTCCCCAGGCCAAACGAAAAACTTTCCTGGCAACTGCGGAGTTCGGGTACTGGCCTGCTTTTAGTCCTGACTTAAACCCGATTAAAAGACTTATGGGATGAGCAGGTGCGTTTCATGGTAACGTCAGAAACCATCATGCATGGTTTATAAAATTGAAGCTAGAATAAAAATCGCATATATATGGTAAGTAGGCATGATGGCCTTTTATATGATACCAAACACAATTAGTTTCCCAGTTAGGCAAAAAATATTTATGTGGTCTTTATTATGTCAACGAATACCTGAATCCACAAACTTTTTCATATGAAATTTTATAAATTCTCATTTTTAAACCACACTATACTGTTTTAGCATCTATAAAACTAAACATATTATACCAATAAACTTCACCAATCTTCTTTGTCGTTTCAAATTTTTTCTTACTACGCCACTGTTTGACTCCAATTAATTTTCATATCAATTCAGCCTCTTCTTCATAATCAAATGTCCCAGTTACGCACAATGCCAACATGCTAATTACTAATTTGTTGCGTTAGGGGTTGTTTAAAGCTGTTGGTGCTAATGAACTAAAAAGTTTAAAGCAACCCGAGTTAGTATATAAAATAAAATTAACCCTTGCAGGGTAAAACACAAACGATTATTATATTAGGTTAGTTGTTTCCCTAAACTTTTGTCAACGCGAGGGTGAAGGTTAACTTAGGACAGTTTTCCGACTCAAAGAAAGGAACATTGTTCTCGAGACTACATGAACAGCCTTTATTATGGAAATCGAAATTTTAGTTGTACTGGCGAGCCCTTCAAATCTTCTTGAGACTGTGTGACACTGGGGATTCTTCTCGGTATTATAGTTGAATCGGAGGAGTTCGCATTGTTATTCTGCGGTTTAGAATCTAAAATTACATCAGCGACCTTGTTTAGGAGTTAAGTTATAATAGAAACCGCGCGGATTTCTGTGCGTTGTTGAAAATCTTTGAAAGGAAATGAGTTTTTGCTTCAGTTATAACAAGTACGGTCATTAGAGCCCTGCACGGGCCTAATTTTAAGGCCCTACTCCTATTTTTTAAGACCCGGCCAGACCGAGACCCGAATTGTACGTTTAATGGTGAAGTCCGGCCCGACTCGGAATATTCACAAACCCGGCCGTGCCTGGTCCAACCCAAAATCTCTTTTTACAGATCCGGACTGACCCAACCAGGAATTTACTAGCGCAGGTCTGTCGCGGAGTTTAATCTCCCAGGCCCGGATCAACCCAGAAAAAATTAGTTACCTTCAAACCCAAAATTCATAAATCTTCGTAGTAATTATTTCCGTATGTTTTTATACAGACCACGTATTAAAATAATGCAATTCAATTTTAGTCTGTTTCTTCAGACTTTTGTTATTGCAAAGTCTTGAAGGTTATTGACGTAATTCATTGACTCCGCTCTGTATTGTATTTCACGCTTTGTATTAAAATTGTGCTAGGCCCGGCACGGCCCGGTCCGTCCCCTAGCCGCTTTGTAATAGGCCCGGTCCGGTCCAGCTTGTGTTCCGTATGGGCCCGAACGGGCCGGCCCGGCCCGTGCAGGCCTCTAACGGTCATGCAATAACCATTGCAAAGAAGGGTAGTATAGTAATTTCAATTTACAGATGATGTTGTTTGATAAGGAGCCGATTTTCTTTTGACTTTCAAATTATGTGCACCTACCATTAATCACAGCTTTATTTGCAGGCACCATGACAACAACTGTCAACGATTGCCGTTGTACTTCCTCAACTATCGTTGCCTAATCAGCACTACCATAGCACTCACAATTTATTGCTATATCAATCATCAAATATGATTTTAAAACTTTTAAAATTGTTTAAATTGTAAAATTAGACAATTTTCAAAAATACTTTCGAAATATTCCAACGTTTCAAAAATTTTCAACAATTCCAAAACTTTCCAAAATTTCTAAAAATTTTTAAAAATTGTTTTTTTTTATAAATAAAAATTTAAACTAAAATTTTCAAAAATTATTTGTTTTCAAAAATTGGCTAAATTTTAAAACTTTCAAAATCCCAACAATCTCCAAAATTATGAAATGTTTATAAATCCTAAAGAAGTTTACAAAATGTATTAAACTTTTCAAAAATGCCAAAATTTTTAAAACTTCGTAATTTGCAAAAGTTTAATATTTAAAAAAAAAGTTTAAATAATTACAAAGTTATTAGTTTTGAGTTTTGAAATTTCCAAAGATATTCCAAAAATAAAAAAATATTTATAAATGTCAACAACATTTCAAAAATAGCAAAACGTTAAATAAAACAGCATTTTTAAACTGATGTCTTTAAATTTATTGGTACCGATTTTTAATGAAAACACTTACCGCGTTAAGTACCTATAAATAGACATTGTGAAATAAATGAAGGCTTCAATCATCTTGTGATCTTCAAAAACAAGCATCTTCTTATTTTAAAAGCATACTGAGCATGGAATTTACTACCATTTTCAATTTTTAAATTTTTTAAAATATTTAACCATTAAAAAATTATCAAAAATATTCAATTTTTAAAAATTTTTAAAATGTTGAAAATTTTGAAAATGTTTCTAAATTTTTTCAAAATAAAAAAAATAAATATTGTCAAAAATATTCAAAACATTCCAAAAATTTAATTATTTTCAAATGATGTACCAAATTTAAAATTTTTTTGAAATATTCAAAATTTAAAAAACTTCAAACAGTATATTGAAAAATTTACATAATTCTTAACCATTTTCTAAACAATTAATAGAAAAACAAACAAAAAGTTTTTATAAACATGTTTTAAGCGGGGCTGAGACTGCGGTCTGAGACCTGGTGTAGTTGGTGCTTCTTTTTTGAAAAAAAGTAACGGTGCTAGGGGGCTTCACCGAGACTTGATATAGCCGCTTCTTCGCTTTTGATATTTCTAAAACGTTAAAAAAGCAAAATTTTAACATTCAGATTGTTAAATGCACTGGTAACGATCCTTGATGAAAACACTTACCGCGTAAGTACCTATAAAGAGGCACTGTGAAATAAATGAAAGCTTCAATCATCCTTTGATCTTCAAAAAAGGTATCTTCTTAAAAAAAAAGCATACTGTGCTTGAAATTTGTACTACAGTTATTAGTTTTATTAATTTTTTTAATTATTCAAAATTTTCAAAACTATTTAAAGTTAACTTCAATTTCAAAATATTGAAAATTTTATAAAATTTTTGTATTTATTAAAATTAAAAAATAATCAAAAATGTTTTAAATTGTCCAAAATTTTCAATGCATTTTAAAAACTTAATAATTTTCAAAAATTGTTCCAAATTTTAAAAATTCTTTTTATTTAAAATTTAAAATAAATTCTAACAGTTTATTGTAAAATCTACATAATTCTCAACCATTTTCTAAGCAATTAATATATAAACAAACAAAAGTTTTCCATAAACAAATTAATTTGAAGCACAAGAACAAGCACAAGGAGCTGGATCTGCAGGGCTTCGTCGAGACCTGCGTAGCTGGTAGAGCTCTTTTTTAAAAAAGGGGAGCGGTGCTAGGGGGCTTATCCGAGACGTGGCATAGGCGCTGCTTCGCTCTTGAAGGGGCTAGCAGTGCATTCTAGAGATCTGGTATAGCTTCTGATTTGCTATACAATAATCTTGTGCTTGGGGTTACAAATCAAAAAAATTAAATTTTTAGAATAATTAACATATTTTTTAAATAAAAAAAAACTTTCAAATTTTCAAAATTACTAAAGCTGCCAAAAATTTTCAAAACTTTAAAAATTATCAGAATTTGAAATATTTTAAAAATTTTCAAAATAATAAAGAACTCATATTTTTGAAAATTTGCAAATTGGTTATTTTTAGTTTAGTTTCAATACATTATCGAAGATGTTCCGAAAAGTTTTCAATTTTCTAAGTAGAATATAATTCTGAAATTTTCATAATTTTCAATTTTCAAAATGTTGAAAATTTTCGGAAATTTTTGAATTTATTAAAATTAAAAAATAATCACAAATGCTTAAATTTTAAAAGCATTTTAAAAATTTAATAATTTTCAAAAATGTTCCAAAATTTAAAACTTCGTTTTATTTAAAATTTAAAATAAATTTTAACAGTTTATTGTAAAATGTACATAATTTTAAACCATTTTCTAGGCAATTAATAAATAAACAAACATAAGTTTTTCACAAACATTTATTTAAAGCATAAGAACAAGCACAAGGAACTGGGGCTTCGGGGCTTAGTCGAGACCTGCCGTAGCTGGTAGTGCTTCTTATTTAAAAAGGGTAGCTGTTCTAGGGGGCTCTCCGAGACTTGGTATAGCCGCTGCTTCGCTCTTGAAGGGACTAGCAGTGCTTCGAAGAGATCTGGTATAGCTTCTGCTTTGCTATAGAATAATCTTGTGGGTTGCTTGGGGTTACAAATCAACAAAAATTAAATTTTTTAAATAATTAACAAATTTGTTTAAATTAAAGAAACTTTCAAATTTTTAAAATTACTAAAGCTGCCATAAATTTTCAAAACTTTAAAAATTATCAGAATTTAAAATATTTTAAAAATTTTCAAAATGATAAAGGACTGTCATATTTTTGAAAATTTGCAAATTGGTTATTTTTGAAAATTTCTAGTTTAGTTTCAATACATTATCGAAGATGTTCCGAAAAGTTTTCAATTTTCTAAATATTCAATTCTAAAATTTTCATAATTATTATTACTGTTCTAAAAACGTAAAAATTCAAAAAATACTTTCATAATATTAAAAATGTTAATAAAATTTCATAAACCGAGGAAGGTTCCGTGGCGGTTTCCCGATAGCATTTGTGCCCTCCGCTAGTTTTTTACATACTTTTTCTAGTCCTTACCTTACAGCGTTTTACTTTCAAATCATTTAGCATAGTACATTATTAATAAAAAAAATTATGTTAATCATTTAGCAACAGTTAACAATGCATAAAATTAATAACTAAGAACATTTAATACCGTCAAAGAAATTACGAGCGAAAAACGATAAGCAGAAGCTCCTTTTTGTGTGGCAAAGGATCAGGATTAAAACTGTTCAATAGCCATGTAAGCAGAAAAAGCTCATCGAAAAGGAATTAAGGTTTAGAATGCACGAAGGGTCAGTGCAAATAAAAAATAAGTCGAAAAAGTACAAAGAACATGAAGAAAAGATAGATTAACCTGTCAAGTAACTTCCTCCACTCATATTATTTCCTTAACCTAATTCCCCCTGGACTCGGGCTCGTTTTTGCTTCTTGGGGCGCGCGATCCCGTCTGCGTCTGAGTGTTCGAGCTCCTCTGTCAACAGTCCCTTGACCCAATGAACTTGTCAGGAGTTAGAGAAGCCGATGGGAAATTGCCATGGGCGACCATGCGAAAAACAAATTCTTTACGAAGCGAAAATTACACAGGGAAAAACACGCAGGTCTTGGCGAAAGGTTACAAATTGCAAGACCCTCGCGACTGTCAACTCGTTGCAATGTCCGATTTGTCAATATTGATTGGAATTATTCTGGTGCAATTTTTTATTCGTTGGACGTTTCGCATTTTTCGAGTGTGAAATACAAATGCGAAATGTACGTGTGCAATATACGAATATACAGAAAGAAGTTTTGGGATGAAATTGCAAGAACCTGCTGATGCAAGAAATATTTACTCATTTAAGTGGATGACGTAGGTATTGATGAGTCATTGCGTCATCAGTGCTGACGTATTCGTATGGTGTACAAAACAATTGTTAAGTTCTACAAGAACATTATTCACTGGAAATGGGTTTGTTGTAAAGTTGTTTCCTAACAAGAAAAATATAAATCTTTTCTCCGGACATTTTTAAAACATATGAAGTTCCCGAGCGTTATTATTGAACTGTGTGCGCCAAAAGAGCACAATAACTGGCACATAACAGGCATTTTTCATTTTTAATAAAAACGTTTTACCTGACTGTTTTATCTGTATTGTGCGAGTTTACTTTCAGAAAATAAAATCTTCCTGGTTTACTTCCTTTTCTTTTTCTTCCATTTTAAAATAGGCTTTTCAGACTTTATTCATCGAGGCAAGTGTAAAATAACACTTTGAAAGGTGGAATATGTAACTTGTTTAAGGATGCTGGATGTGTTGCATAAATTTGATTTTGAATTCTTTTTTTTTACTTTGTATTTTAATTGTATTTTAAATAAAACAAATGTTATTAGAGTACTAACCCGCAGGGATTTTACATTTGTTGTATAAATATTGTTCGCTGTGTATGTAGCAATTTTATTTGGAAAGAGTCAATGTTTAGCCAATAGCAAGCTGCAAGCGATGTAAAAGGTCAACTAGGTTTATTATGTTTTAATGTTCTAATATTTCAATTGCATGTTGTACACCCACGACTAAAATTGTAATACAGAAACAAGCAAAGTGGACAAAAATATCAAAAAATAGGAGAAACATGACATAGAGGAGGGGGTAGAAGAGTTATCTGAGGGACAAAAATACAAAGAGAAAATAATTAATGGTATGAAGAAAAATAAGTATCGCAGAAAAAAATCAAAGGTAAAAGCACAAAAGAAGAGTTACTAAGAGTGGGAGAGGGGGAAGTAAACAAAAACCGGTTAATAAAAGGAAAAGGTAAAAAGACAAACTCAAAATGTGGAAGTAGAAGCACAGTTAAGAGAGACAATAACTCAACAAATAGAACAAACAGAATCAATACCAAGGCAAAAATGAAGAAATAAAGTTAAAAAACAATAGTATATATACACTGTGTCTATAAAGTAACTCCCCCCCCCCCAACTAACTTTTGAACTCCTTTATATTTTACCACACTATTTGATGTGCTTTAATGGGAAATTAAATACTATTTTTTAGCCAATAGTTAAATTTTGTATCATTCAAAATGGCGACTGGGAGCCATTTTGAATTTTTTGATGACAAATGACAAATGTTTGAAGATAAGGAAATCTATTTAAAAAACTAAGAATTAAAGCAAAAAGAAATTAAATTAAGTGTTCGAAATGTGCCTTACATTTTCATACGTTTCTGGAGTGATATTTCTGCAAACTTCTGCAATGCGTTGCTCCAGTTCTTCAATTGTTTCTGGACGGGCTCTGTACACTTTCGATTTCAGATATCCCCATAGAAAAAAATCTAAGGAAGTTAAATCTGGGGAGCGAGCAGGCTATTTTACAGGCCGCCGCCTACCAATCCATCTTCCACGAAAATGTCCG
>OY284494.1:31136252-31206531 GCA_958336395.1 Ctenicera cuprea | reverse complement strand
CATTATCTGTATAAGATTAATTTGGGTTGGATATTATTTAATAGACGTACTTAAACCAGTCTATGTCGTTTTCTTTGACTTGTTGAGTATACCCGAGTTAAATAGAGCTGCTTCAAGAACCTGCAGGCTGTCATTCCATCAAACAGACCCCTGGAGACCGACATCTTCAACTGCAGTTACCCAGGTCTTCGCTAAGCCGTTTTGTTACAGCGAAGCCGTTCTGGAGAGTAAACTCCATATAAAATCTGGCGCCCGAGAATTTCCCAGGGATTATACGAATAAGTAGCCGTATAATTCCGCCCACAACAAAATACAAGTTAACTACCGGACTACAGAGTTGCCAAATAGGCAACTGGGGAAAAGAGCGTCGCAAGTATTAGTTCATGGGGCTATTATATAATACAGTTTATGTTATTGTCTACATACAGGAGGCGGGACACAAAGATTACAGAAAAATTAGAAAGAATAGATCGAGAGAGTTGGCTCCGCAGTTAACGCGTACGGCTTTTATTCGGTAAGCCTGGGTTTTACTCCCAGCTCGGCCGACTGTTCTGGCTCAGGTTTTTTCCGCGATTTTCCTGAGCCAAAGGTGAATACTGAGACAGTGATTTCCGCGGAAATCCTCCTTTATCCAAATTCTTTGTTCTAACCTATACTTACCATCCTTTCTCGACTGAAAAAGGGCTTAGGACTCCGGTGCGAAATCTGAAAGACCTCTATAACGGCCCGCCCTTTCACGGGGAATGAACGGGCACCGATTTTTCTTCTAAGAGAATCATTCAAGTAAATTTCGCGAGAAGCCACTCACGAGGATCTCCTAGACAATTTTCTCATTTTTTCAGGTTCTGTGATTTCCACCATACGAACGTTACCAACAAGAAAAAATAGTCCATACCAAAGGAAAGGCGTGCTTAAGCTAAAATTCCCCGAAATTAAAAGTTAAGTCCGCAGTAACACTACAGGCGATATTTCGGAATCCGGTTTTTATAAAGTAGATGATAGTGAATAGTTCTGAGTTTTTTATGGAAGTTGTTTTGTTAGAGATTGAAGATTTTAGTTAATAAACAATATATTAAAAAATAAATAAACTTTTTACTAAAATTATTACTTTCGAGCATAGTTACATTTTAGTCCGGTAAATTTGTTTGTTATACAAAAACACGAATGCCTTTCCTCATCGTTTACACTAAATCTTTTAAATCCGCATGCTATTCTAATTTTATAGTTCAAGGGAATTTGTTTACAAACCAATACACAATTTGGCGAGATTGCTAATAAGCAACGGTTACAACCAGAAGAGCGTGATTTCAGTCTAGCCATTTAAACCAAAGTGGCTTAATTTTTTGGATTTTCTTTGGGCTTTTTCTTTTGGCGACACAAACATTGGTCTTGCAGTAAACCATAACTATACAATAATTTAGTTTAATACTTAATTGTTTCCAGTAAGCAACGTAGCAATAATTAGTTCATTGTGGATAGAATGTTTATAGTGTAATTAAAATTCCACAGTTTAGTTTAATTTACAGTCAAATACGGTAAAATGTCGGCCAAAAGAAATTCACATTTTCAATATTTATTAAAACATAATTATAAGAATTGCTTCAAAACCTGAAATTTCTAAGGTCATTCAAACATGTCTTAAAGGCGTATTAAAAAACGGTGATAAAGGCATGAAATATTGTGAATGAATTTGAACTTTAACGATTCAGTGGTATTATAATATCTATATTAAATGTCACTTACTATATAGAGTATTACCATTGTTTTTATATCTTAGTTAAACAAATCAACCTGTAGGTTAAACGTGGCTGAAATTGTAGCTAAGTAATATTATGTACGGTAATACAAACATTATTTGATTTACTTTATACATACTTAAATAAAAGTAAACATCATAAAATAATTCAAAAAAATTTGTTTGTTAATCACCATTATTTAAATTCACTAAATAACAGACTAGCCTAACATCAAGCTCCAGAATTATAATTACCTAAAATAAAATTACATTTGAGTTGTTGATTTCTATTTTCTAATACTTCCAATAAAACACACCATTTATTTTACGCAAGATCGATTTCAAGAAAACATAAGGAACAATGAAGTAAAAAAAAGTGTCTGGACAATTTTAAATTATTATTTGAGGCTTTCGCGGTTTCTCAAACTGTCAAAAGTACAATATAGATCAGATGTAGAACAGCTACAAGAAGAGAGAACTCATCTCTTGATGTCTTTACAATCAAACGGTTATACAGCCACAGAAATTCACAGAGCAATCCGCAATGCTGAACAGCCCAAAACTTAGAAGGAACTTTTACCTATTTTATCTTACAGTAAAGGCGTTACTGATTAGATAAAATATGTTCTTTTAGAAGGTACAGCATAAAGACAATGTTTAGGACTAATAAACCTCTGGGAAACGGTTTCAGATTCGTAAAGGACCAAATATCAAGCTTAAAATCAACATCCTCCGACAACAAAATGCTGAGAAACACCGTCTATAGTTTGGAAGAAAGGCGTTTTGGAACACTAGAATGGAGGCCATATTCAAAATATTTTGTAACATCTTTTATATACGAAAAATTCCGTTATTTTCACAATCCAGACTCGTTTACCTCATATTGATAGCTTAATTCGCTCAAAAAGTAAATCATGTTAGAGTATACCCCTAACTTTATAATAACCCTTAGATTGCTCTAAATTACTCTTCGAGATATTACCTTCTAAACGGACCATCGTGAATCTACTTTTAAACTAACCACAGTCCAGGAATTCTGTTAGTTTTTGGACGCAGGGACGTTACGCAAATAATGATTACTAGCGAAACCCAGAATTGCGAAAATAACGGGATTTGTTCTATATAAAAGAGTTTGCAAGAGATTTTGAATATGGCCTCTATTTTGTTGTACAAAAAGACTTTCTTTCAAACTATAGACGCTATAGTTTAAGTCAAGCGATCTTGCTGGCCATGCATTTGCAAAGTGTCTGCGTAAAATACGATCTCTAAGGGCATTTGCTAAAAACTCTTTCACTGGTTGGTAGATGTGTGAAAGAGCGCTATCATGCATAAAAATAATGTTCTCAATTCCTTCGTATTTAGTACGGATCTACTAGGTTTCGCCGCGGACGTTTAGCCGCCAACATTTAGCCGCAGGTGTTATAAAATTTTATAAAGGTTAATGCTTTTTTTTAATTTCATAGAGATGGTTTTAATTCTATATAAATATAGATTTTGACAAAATTGTTCTCCACAATTAGGAAGGGAAAGAGAATGTTAACCCCCTAATTATTGCTGTATCTGAAAATTAAGCTCTAAATCTTATTCTACTATTAATCATGAGCACTTTAGCTTAAATAGAAATTTTTAATCGTCCTTCGCTTACTAAAGAAGGAGGTATACAGAGAAATTAGTGGACTGGGACGCGAAGCACATAGTAGCTCATCCCTAGCTCTATAAGCCTACAGAATTTACTAAAATCGTGTAGCCAGTTTTTAAGTAATAGTTGTTTAGCAATGACCAAACTTTGAAAATATAATTACTTCACAGTTTTCATTCGTAATAAAAATTTGTTTCTATAGTAATATTGTGTTACTTTGCAATACCAAAATTAATTCCGATTCGTCAACTCGTTTTTGAGTAATTAGACGAACCGTCAAATTTTAAAATCCATAGTTCTTAAAATATTAATCAATGGTATGTGGAATGTGTAGCGTATATTTGTTTATTTTGTAAAATGTCTGTGAGAAGACCTTTGTCGCTTGCAGCTTTTTAATAACAAAGTGGCTCGGCTTACATTTATATTCGGGATAATCTAGTTCACTTTATGTTTATAGTTTCTCGGCACCAACGGAATATTACTATTATACAAAACGCGATCTCTGCTCAATCAAATTTTGTATTTGCATGCAAAAATTAACTGGCGGAATGTACTATACGATTATAGCGCTTACATACAGCGACCAACTATCCATTTTTATAGTCCAAAGTTTAAACACTTTTTGCGTTTATGTATTAAATAGATGTTTTTGTGTGTATTTTTATATTTCGATGAAATTGAGTATTTTAACGCATTTTCGTATACTATGAAAATAATTATTTGATTACTAACTTATTTGAATACAATTATTGCCCAATTATCATACAATATAGTTCTAAAATCGTTATTATACAATTCCCCAACTTTGAAAAACTTTGCAGCAGAAATATTTTAATAAATTTTGTCATTCTATATATTATTCTATTCCCTTCACGACATACCCACTGCATGACTGAAAACTGCGCAGCAACTTGAAAACAAACAAGTAATTTCTATGTGTTCTGTAATAACTTATAGTCGCCTCAAACACGTTTTTAAAAGAAACCTCACTACATTGTTTCAATACTGCTTTGTACCTGTTTGTTAATTTATTGTGTTTACATTTATTTAATAAAATAGTACTCAGTGCTACACAACATTTGCATTAATCCATACATATATAAAAGCACAAAGGTTTTTTTTTCTCCCCTTCCTCCAGCGGCTACCGCTTCACCAATTTGGACCATTTTTTTTTAAATAAAAGGTCTCTATCCACAGATGGAACATGAAACATTTTTATATTTTTATTCTACGTCGATTTTTCAATAATAATTATTTTAATTTATAATATATATGAAGGTCGGCTAGACGCGCGTCACTTGGGGCGCCATCTATAATAACGTCGCGTGTCGTTATTGGAACTAATGCATCACGTGACTTGACATTTCGCCGGTTCTGTCAACGCTGTCTGTCAGTGCATTGTGCGCTGGGGCAACACTAGTTTGTAATAAAACAATGACATAAGTGGTTAGCAGTTGCATTTGTGCTGAAATCTTTACATGAAGGCAAACAAATTTTTACTGCATATTATGAAATAATACTAATAATTACTGTAATTTTTCATATTATGCAGTATATACACAATTTTTTTTAATTACAAACAAATTTCGTATTTTAGAACATATATTAGTGCCAGTATGTTACTGCATATTTCGTGCATACATTGGTGGTTGTTTCGGCATATTTTAGTGAATATAATTGCTCAGCCCTAGTTATAATTTATAGTCACTTTAACAGGTTGTCAAAAATAAACTGTTTTACAAATTGTGTATTCTTACGTGATGGCTGTTTGATTTTATTGTGTTTACATTTATTCCATAAAATAGTACTCAGTGCTACACAACATTTATGCATTAATTTGCAATAATACAATAACATAAGTGGTAACAGTTCCAAGAAGACCAAACAACATGGTGCGGTCGACATTAAAGAATCCTGCTGCGGTAAAGTAGGGACATTGATGAGTAGCTTGTTCTGCAAGTAAAATCAACTCTTCTCTTAGAATGCGATCCTGGACATTGGTACTTTCAGTAGGAATATGCAGTAGCAAATTGTAGCAGACGGTGGCTGTCCGTTGTGCTTCTCTTGTGGTCTTGTCGCATGTTACTGCCACAATGATGCCCATCACCTACAAAAAATTGTATATTAGATTTGATTACGAGTTGTTTTACAAGTTTTCTCAATAATGACTTTTGTTAAAATCAGCCTCTTATGGGTCACATTCCCTAGTTGAACTAAAATTTCTGAAAAAATCAGTAAAATGGGCGAAACACGTCACCTAGCTTTCCCATACCTAAAAATTTGTAAGTTCTTATACATTAAAAAATATTCATATCATTATACATTCTATCCCTAACAATTAAAATAATTATTTAAAAACTATAAGTATTCATTATCAAGTGTAGATTTTTACGGTTATTTGCATACATCTTGTGATTAATCGAATTTATCAACAAAAGGGTCCTAACGAACGGGATTTTTTCGCACCGACGCCGACGGTATTGTTTCGAGATAAACGAAATGCTATTGGCTCACATTTTCGTTGTTGCTAGGCAACGAATGAATGAGAGAATTTGGCTAAATAAACACCTAATAACTTTCCACTGTCGAAACATCGCGTTCGATCTGTAACTGCTTTAGAGTAGATACTTGCCGTTTTCTCACTGTTTATCATTAAGCGATTTATATTGAACCACCTATCAACTTTTTTTTTACACCGTTAGCTATGATGTCTAGTAATTCGGCGTGTCCCGAAGTTGTTACCACCAGGCTAGTGTCGTATGCATATTGATAAATAAAGCGCGGATAATATAAAAAATGCATATGCTTTATTTTTAGCATATTTCATTTTATGTCTTCAAATCTTTCCGGTTCGCACAATTTCGAACCGATTGACACTAATTTTATGTTGCATATTTTGGTAAGAGTTGCATATCTTAACATATTTATGCCTTCCCAGATTATTTTTTTTTTAGAAATCGTATTCGAATAGCAAATTTATGTTTCCCAGGTTACTTGGCTTTAAAAACTTGCATTGGGATGCAGTTTCTAATCCTCAAGAAGTAGTTGCGGCAAGTTCTTTAACAACCAAGATAAAGATAAGGATTGTTTATTACCTGGGTTGTCCCTACTTCAAACACCAAACACTTAAATGTTCTGTACATTATTTTGTTGACAATGTAAGTGCATGTTTATGAGTATACATTACTTTCTGCCGCATGCCGACCAATCACGAATAACGAGCGGAATTTCCTACCATTGCTTTAGCACACACGTCCGTGACGTTATACAGTTTACTATCTTGTTTACCGATTTCAAGGCTGTTTTAGCAACGAGTCTCGGTAGTGTAGAGGCGTGAAGCGCCGTCTGCGTTCGATTCCGAACACGGCCGTTGTTTTTTTATTTTTAATTTTATATACTGCTTTGTTTAAAACAAAAGCAAAAGTAAAAAATGCTGGCTTGTTGCTACACGTAAGTGCATCTTGGGTCGTCTAACCAGTAGGTGTATTTTTGAAATTTGAAATTTTTGAATTTGGCGCAATCTGTAAACCTTCCTCGTGGTTGGTCGGCATGAGGCAGTAATTAATGTATTCTACCAAATTACCTGCCTTAACAACAACCAACACCTTCGGCGCGGATTATTTTAGTTAGTTGTAGGCAGTGGACGGAAAATGATTGTGTTGCATATTTGCGACTACTACCAGTGTCATTACTTTTGTGGCTAACTGTACGTATGCTCGGCATGTCGCAACTTGACTGTTGTGGTTTTTGCTTTAATGCAACTATGGAATTCTGGTTTACCATGCCCTACTGTGCAAGACAAGCACTTTTCACTATGTAAGGTCTTGAAAGTATGTGAGATATTTATGAATTAATTAGAAATTAAACCATTGTGTGGTATTACAACTATCACTATTATATATTTATGCATCACTTACCATATAGACAATTAGCCACAACAAATAAAATAACAAACCGCGTTTGGACTCGAAATTTATCACCGCAAAATTAATCGCTTGAAGCAGTGCCAAAACAACTGTTCCGAAAAAGAATAAAATTTGCCAACCAAATATTGTATTCAAAATTTTAATTGCTTTGCACATCTTATTAAAAGACAATCTTGTACTTAGAAATCTTTCTAGTATTATTTGCTTCTCTATATAGTGCCTAGCTGTTAATTGAAAAGAAATACTTTTTGCCACCTTGAAATAATTGCCAGCTTTCCATTTTAAATACAGTTGTAGAAGACTTTTCAGTTGATCGTTTAATCTACTAAACCGTAGCTTCACTGAAACACCATACTTGTGAATTAGCATTACAACAATTACAAAAAAGTAAGCTCGGATATGATATACTACGGCTTGAATCACTGCAACTCCAAAAATGGCCAAAAGCATGTAGCAACTATACATGCTTAATCCAATGAACAAGAAATGTACTGAACATAATTCAATTAAAAACATTCTGCGTGTCATGTCTGGCTTTGAGATTTTTAAGTTCTTATCTGCTTCATGGAATAACGTTGTCAATAATTGAAATTTTTTAGCATTCAAAACGGTTGAACTCGCGGATGCAAGGAGTAATAATGCTGATAGCGTAGAATGTAAAACACCCAGCGTGCGGCTTACGAATTGATCATTGGTGTTATAAATATACCATAGGAGATATGCAATCCATGAACAGGCTATCATTAGTGCCAAAAAAACGGCGTACAACTTGTATAAAGTCAGACGGAAACCTTTGTTTATTTTATATGGTGGTGCTAAAGCAAAGCAACTGGCAATTACATGCAAAGGTTTAAGAAAATTTATGCCCCGATTTTTCTGAAATTCCATCATTGTAAGATAATTAGTGGACGCAGCAAAAATTGTAAACCGGTAAGTACAAATAACACACCAATACTAACAAATGTTAGGTTGATTCTTTAGTTGATTTGATTATGGCCTAATCAAATTACTACCATTATGTGAAAACTTTTTGTTTATTATGAAATTAAATTTTAATGTACCAACTAAATAAACGTGGTCGAAGTTGTAGCCAAGTAACAGATACTACAATACAAACATCATTTGCGTTGTAATATTCTTATAAATTTAATTTTAAAGAAAGTAAATATCCTAAAGTAACAAAAAAAGATTTATTTGTTAAAAATAGGTTTACCTTAACTAAATTTCCACCATTAATTAAATTTAATGTAATATCAGACTGGCCCAATATCAAGTGTAAAAATTGCAATTGCTTAGAAGAAAATACCATTAAAATTGGAATTTTTATTTTCCAATATTTCTACTAAATGAAAGCACCATTGCAACAAATAAATTGATTTCAAAATAACAGAAAGTCACGTTTTGGGACTCAAGGAGCACTACAGAAAGTGTAAAACGTTCGACAAATTACAAAACGCACAAAAACAATTTATGATGAAATAAATTCAATTTTGAAAATCCGAACTCGCTCGCAATGGCGCTGCTTCAAAGATTTGAAAATTTTCAAATAATAATTTTTCAAAAAATGCCTACACGATTTTTTTGTTATTTTCTGAGCCGATAGAGCTTGCAGTAAACTATAAATTCGTTTTTCATTATTCTTTAAAAATGTTACTCTAACACCTTCCAGTAATTTTTGGAAAATTTAAAATAGATTAATTTTTTTATTTAACAACCCATTTTTCGGCAGTTACGCAGGTTTTACTATGCCTATTAAATATCTCTAGTTAGAAAATGTATTTTCATTTTTTGCATACTTCTAATAACTTTTAAAATAAAGCTATTATAGCAACTTTTCTCCGACATCTGAAGCGGCATTTGTAATTAGCTGTAGGGCACGGCGCTTACCTTGCTTTCGTGCAGTTAAGTCGCTGCTACTATGCGTACAGATACGATACGGAAACCAATTGCTATGGCGAGTTCAAATTTTCGCTGCTTGTTTTCATACAAATCTAATAGTCGGTGAACTGTACAACCTTATAATTAATTAATCCTACGTGCTATCGCATGATAATTTATACTTAATTCGCGATAATAACTCACGTAGTTCTAAGACAGAGACGGAATGAACTGATAATAAAATACAATATCACTAGGTAATACTCTACTACTTAAAATTTATCTGAAACACCTTTCGCTGTTGATAAGCTATGGAATTTACCATTGCTACGAAAAAAGGAGCAATTTTAAAACAAATATTAAAATGATATACACAGCCAAGGTAAAAATATGTGATTATGAAGTTTAAACGAAAGATTTTGATAAAATAATAAAAATTAGCACCCGAAGCGGAAGTTATGAATGTTCGCAGACTTTTCACTTTTGTTTTAAGCAAAAAAAAATGCATGCAATAGAGAATATCAAAACCATGGAATGCTTATTTTCAGAAATCATACTTCCATCCAAATCTATTTTATTATTTCCCAAGATCTGTGTTCATCGAGTGCTTTATTTGTTTTTTTTGTTAGCGACACAAACCTTGCAATCTCATAAAAAATGGTTCCTCCTTTTGGGTTTCTTTCCTAACTGCGTATCTGCATATTTGCTATACTTATTTAAATAAAATATTTGGTTAAAAAAGTTTCCGAAGAAATGTTTTGAAACAGTGAAACACAATTAATTGCATTAAACAAAGCAATACACTTTCCTTGTAATTCTACCAGTATTAATTTTTCCTTATTTATTTGCGAACAGCTTTATTTTCATTTATTTTATCGTTTTGTAACTAGAAAATTATAACAAATGTACATTTTCAATATTTATTAAAAATAGATCTCCAAAATATTAAACATCTCGGATCATCCAAACATTTCCTAAATACATTTTAAAAAAGGGTGTTAAAAGCGTAAAATTAAGTAATGTTCAATATCATTGTCTATGTGTCGGTAGCATTTTTATATTAGACTTATGTCGCCTTGAGAATGAATTTGATCTTCAACGATTCAGTGGTATTACAATATCATTAATAAATGTCACTTACCGTACAGAGTATAAACCATAATACGTACAGTAGATTAAATTTTCACTGGAAATGTAACACTTTGAAATTCATCATAAACAGTAGTGCTATTCGAACGGTTCCAAAGAAACACAGAATTTGCCATCCAAATATAGTATTGAAAATTTCAGCTACCTTACACATCTTATTGAAAGATATTCTTGCGCTTAGCACCACTTCCAGTTCTAATTGTTTTTCTATTTTTAACCGACTTCAAAAAAAGGAGGAGGTTCTCAATTCGTCTGTATATAGGTTTTTTTTTATTTTTTATTTATTTTTTTTTATGTATGTTCGGGCATAACTTTTTTGTTTATGAACCGATTTTAATGATTTTTTGGTGTTGGGTTCAGTATAGTTCCAAGGTGGTACCATTATAATTTCATTGGTATTGGAGCTTGAACTTCGAAGATACTTCTCAAAATCTATTTTTTTTTAACGGACTTTTTTAGTGTTTCCGTATTTCATCTTCCGTTTCAATCGTTTCCTCGTTCGAGAAGCACCCGTACTAAGTCTGCCCATCACTTAAAATTGTAAAATAAATAACTTAAAAAAAAAAGAAAACTGACTTCAAATAAAAACACAAAAGTAACATAAGTTAACTAAAAAGCAAAAAATAAATGTTTTTTATACAACAGTTTAATCCTTATTTGTTGTTCCGTTTAATGTAATTAAGAAATTGTTGTTTATTATATAATTATTAATTGTTTTATAATTGTTAAGTCGGTGCCAAGTAAAACATAAAAATTCGAATCTAATGTTATATCTATGTTTTACTTGGCACCGACTTAACAATTATAAAACAATTAATAATTATATAATAAACAACAATTTCTTAATTACATTAAACGGAACAACAAATAAGTATAAAACTGTTGTATAAAAAACATTTATTTTTTGCTTTTTAGTTAACTTATGTTACTTTTGTGTTTTTATTTGAAGTCGGTTTTCTTTTTTTTTAAAAGTTATTTATATTCTTTACTCTTAAATGATGAACATAATTTCTATTTACTTTGAAATCAATGACATCAGTACCTTGTGACTGCACTTGTGCTAGACTTTTCAAATGGTCGTTTAATTTGCTAAATCGTTGTTTTACTGAAATACTATAGTTGTAGATTAGCAGTACTGTAACAACAATAAAGTAATGTTGGATATTACAGTATAATATATAGCAGTTCTCAAAAACACGTACGAATTATATATGATTAAGCAGAAGAACCAGAAATGCACGAAACATAATTCTATTACAAACTTTCTGAGTGTCTTATCTGGTTTCGACATTTTTAAGTGCATATCTACTTTATGTAAAAGTTGTGCCAATAATTCAAAATATCCACTGTTGAAAACTGTTGAAATCATTGATGACAAGTATTGTAACGTTGATAAAATATGAACTAAAACATCCAATGCGGCGCTAGAAGGTCGATTCTTGTCTGTATTATAATAAATATCAAGCCAACAACTGAAACTACATCCACCCAGCATCATTAGTGCCAGAAAAACGGCGTACAGTTTGTATAAAATCAGGTTTAAACCTTTGTTTATTGCATACGGTGGTGCTAACGCAAAGCAACTGGCAATTGCATGCAACGGTTTAATAAAATCCATAACTTGATTTTCATTAAATTTAAGCATTGCAACTATCACTACCGTAAGTCAACGCGGGAAATATTTTCAACCGACAAGTACAAGTATAACACCACAACACTAACAGTAGTTAAGTTGATTCTTAATTATTTGATAAGTTGATGTAATTAAGTTTAAATCAATTTACTACCTCAAATCCTTTATGTGAATATCGTTTAACTATTATAAAATTGAATTTTAATAGCAATAATTAAATCAAATAGAAACTTTGGTGTACTATTTAAAAAAATTAACCTGAAGGTTAAAAGGTGGCTGGAATTGTTGCTAAGTGATATTATGTATGGTAATACAAACATTATTTGATTTACGTTATACATACTTAAATAAACATCATAAAATAGTTCAAGGGCAATTTTTTTGGTTAATCTACATTATTTAAATTTACTAAATAACAGACTAGCCCAACATCAAGTTCTAGAATTCTATTTCTTAAAATAAAATTATATTTTATTTGTTGGATTTATTTTCCAATGCGTCCACCAAAAGAGACCATTTATTTTACCCAAAAGATTGATTTCAAAATGTGAACAAGAAAACACGAGGGCACAATAAAGTAAAAATAAGCTGAAGTGTTAACTTAGAGTAGACTTTCCCATATTAGTACTTGCCGTATTTGCAAATGTGTAACATTTACTTTCTCATACCTTAGGTATAGGCAAGTATCGATTTCATGAAAATGTTCAGAATCTAAATTTAAACGGAAATACACGTTGCGAGGTTTAAGAAACTACAAAAATTGATTAAGAAACAATGTCTCTCTGTGGGTGTGTGTGGGTAGGTGACGTGACACCTTTAAAAGCGAAAGTACTAGACCGATTTTGATAAAATTGAAAATCAAGCAGTATATCAAAAATTCTAGTTCTAGTTAAGCTTTTCAAAAAAAACCCGCAACCGGAAACGGAAGTTAGACATGTTTCTTTGGTAGCGTTTCTTTTCAATACGAAAATTTGGATCTGAGAGAAGAGCTTAAGGCAAATTGAAAACATGTTTACGAACTTTTTAGCTTCAAATTGGCGGCCGCTACAACTTTTTAAATCTGATCGAGATCAGCTGCAACTTGTTTAAGGGTTTTTTGTGAGTAGTATACAATGGAATAAATTTAATTCTGACAATCGGAATTCGATCGCAATGACGCTGCTTCAAAGTTTTGAAAATTTTCAAATGAATATTTTCAAAAAATGCTTTTACGATTTTTTTTTCTCTGAGCCGATAGAGTGAACTACAAATTTGTTTTTTATTAAACTTTGAAATTTTACTCTAACGGCTTTCAGTAATTTTGAAAAATTTAAAATTGATTAATTATTTATTTATAAGTGTCACTTACCGTATAGAGTATTTCCCATACCAAGTACAGTAGATTAAATTTCCATTGGAAATGTAACACTTTGAAATTAATCATAAACAGTAGTGCTATTAGAACGGTTCCAAAGAAAAACAGAATTTGCCATCCAAATATTGTATTAAAAATTTCACCTACCTTACACATCTTATTGAAAGAGATTCTTGCGTTTAGCATCTTTTCCAGTTCTAATTGCTTTTCTATATTATTCTTACTCTTAGACGACGAACATAATTTCCCTTTACTTTTAAATCAATGACATCAGTACCTTGTGACTGTACTTGTGCTAGACTTTTCAAAAGGTCGTTTAAATTGCTAAATCGCTATTTTACTAAAATACTGTAGTTGTATATTAGCAGTACTGTAACAACAATAAAGTAATGTTGGATATTATAACGTATTACGGTATAATACATAGCAGCAAATCCACCAATTCTCGAAAACGCTTACGAATTGTATATAATAAAGCAGAAAATCCAGAAATGCACGAAACATAATTCTATTACCTATTTCTAAGCGTCTTGTCTGGCTTCGAGATTTTTAAGTGCGTATCTACTTCCTGTAAAAGTTGTGCCAATAATTCAAAATATCCACTGTTGAAAACTGTTGAAATCATTGATGACAAGCATTGTAACGTTGATAAAGTATGAAAGAAAACACTCAATGCTACGCTAGAATGTGGATTCGTGGCTGAATTGTAATAAATAGCAAACCAACAACTGAAACTACATCCACATAGCATCACTAGTGCCATAAAAACGGCGTACAGTTTGTATAAAATCAGATTTGAACTTTTGTTTATTGCATACGGTGGTGCTAAAGCAAAGCAACTGGCAATTGCATTCAACGGTTTCATAAAATTCATAACTTAATTTTCATTAAATTTCAGCAATGTAAACTATTATTACCACTAGTCAACGCTAGAAAAATACTCAACCGGCAAGCACAAGTAGCACCACAACACTAACAATACTTAACTTAATTCTTAATTCTTTGATAAATTGATGTATATAAGTTTCATTGAAATCACTCCCTTTATGTGAATAGTGTTTATAGGTATCATGAAATTGGATTTCAACGGCAATAATTAGGGGACGCAGATATGTATCCACCGGTCGTGGTAGCCACGACAGTTAAATAAGAAAATAAAATTTTGTACAACCACTGTCGTTGTGCCCACTGCTAACTTTGTTAGATGTATTTGCTGTCGATCTATACACTCAAAACTTTTAGTCTGAATAAGTATTTGGTGATGTGTCCGCAGGGCGTAGTAACCTCGCCAGTTTTTGTAATATTTTGCTTGATTATTGAAAACTGTCTATGTGCCCACGATGGTATCTGTACATGTTGTCTGTTTTTTCTGCAATAAAATTATGTTTTTGCCGATTCTGACGATGTATTTTATGTATGAAGGGTTGCCTAAATTTCTCATTTGCCAGCAAACCCCAAAAAATTATTATTATACTGCGAATTTACTTTTTACGTAATCGATACCTTAACCTAATGCCACCTACATCACACGGAGTTACTTATTATTTTATTTGTTATTTTATTATGTGTACTATATATTTTTTATTTATAAAAATTACATAATGTTGTAAAATCAGTTAACGAACTAAATAAGCTTTAGCGTAGCACACGGTGGCGAGCCCACAAGTTATATACTAAAAAGGTGCAAATTTTTCCTTCTGTACATGAAAATTTCTGTCGGAAACAATCTTTTGAAACCAAACCTGCTTCCTAAAAATGTCATAAAAAATCTTTTTATAAAAAAAATTGTGTATGACAGAATAAAATAAAAGACCATATTCTTACGTTGTCAGTCGAAAATTTAGGGGGTTCGCATAAATTTAAAACTTTAAATTATAGTTGTGAAACATGATATTTTATAAATAATACTATTTTCAAAACTCTTGTTAATTAGTTTAGAGTCTTATTTCAAATTTAAATTAGGAAATATTCGTATTAAGGCTGCACTCGATTGCAGGCAACTAATGGCGATAATCTCTTGTCATTGTAATATTTGTTATTAACGCCACCGAACCGCACGCAAGTTACTCTTCACCATAAGATAGTTTCTTTGTTTTCCTTTAAATTTAAAATACATGTTTTATATAAAATGGAATAGTCTAAAAACGCTTATTTTTAAAAACTAAACGTGGCTAAAAGTAATTTTTACGACGATTATTATAATAACTTTCAATCATTTCTTTTGTATAATATATTCTTTTATAAGGCAACTATTTAAATTCTATTTTTTACAATATTTTATCAATAACAGCTAACTAGAAACTTAATTTTCCTGCTTAAGTTGCTTTTAAAATTGCAGTAGGTAGTACCTTTGGCGGTCTGCAATTGGATGCTAAACTACCTGCAATCTTGATTCTCATACTTCCAGAGGAGCCGTTGAGAAGCTTAATATAACGCCTAATTACCCAAAAGATATTAAGTCCTACAGCAACACCAACTGTTTATTTTTTAATCTCACCTTTGACAATGGCATGTAAGCAGGTCGAAAAACGTATGAGGTTAAAATAAAATATAAATGCATTTTATGCACTTTTTCTGTAGATTATTTTTTTCTAGATTTCTTCCGTGTATTTTTTTGGATTGTTTTAGTTAGATAGTATTAATACTCGTATTTTTACGAGAATCAATTTTTTGTCCTATTACAGTTGATTTTGCCATTTTAGTGGTTGTTTTTTTCAACAGATTTTTTTCCCGGAAACCTTGCTCCGAAGACTGTTTTTCCTGGAGACTTTTTTCCGGGAACTTTTTTTCTGTGGACTATTTTTTCTTAACTTTTTTCCAGATACTTTTTTCCGTCTATTTATTGAGCTCTTGCTAAAATTCAATTTTAATTTAAAATGCACATGTTAGAACAATAATTTTAAAATATGAGACAGTTTTCCTACGTGTGCGTTTCGAGCATAAAATTGAATTTTAGCAAGAATTTAGTTAAAACCAATGCTGGAAAATATTTGACATTTTAATGCAATGAATACATAGAAAGCACTAAATTAAAAAAAAATAGCCGCTTTTTCATAATAAAAGTATTTAAAATAATGTTCTGTTGGAAATAGAGCGTTAAAGAGAATCATTTAAAAACCAAAATTATTAACAAAATTCAAATTTAATATAAAATATTTTTTATTGGTATCCTTAAAAAATTTTCTTCCTGTTAATAAAGTACGAAAATCTTCTGGATTGTGCTTATATACAAAAGAGAAATTGCCTATTGCAATATCTTCAACCCTGATTTCGCTACTACATCAAATAATTAAGACACGTGAGCTGTTTCGTTTTGGGTAGACTCACCTTGTGCTTTGAAATAATTTTACAAAATACCATTCTTTTAATAATTTTATAAAGTTTAAGCTTGTTCGTTTAATTACGTTACTTTACTTGAAAATAGATCAGATTATTGTGTTTAACTTAATGCCAAAAGCTTCTAATTGCATTTGAAAGTAGTCAACTATTATTTACTTAATTTTCCAGAAGATACTGCCATTATGACATTAGTCATTAGAAAAGTATGTTATAGTGTACTTAAATCAGAATTTTTTGAAGAAAAAAAGTGCATGGAAAAATAGTCCCCTGGAACGAAAGTCACTGTGAAAACCGTCCCCAGCAAAAAGGCTACAGAAAAAAATGTCCCCGAAAAAAAATCCCTTGGAAAAGAATCTTCGAAGAAAAGTCTTTAAAAAAGTGTTGGATATTCAAGCCCCGTATAAAAGTCGTTTAAAATAAACAACTTCACATGATTTTCATATGCGGTTAGATTAAGTTAGGATACAATAATCTTACAATGCAACTAGCCCTAAATTTACCGGTATAATCAAAATATAAACTCTTTAATAAACTCACTGCAAGTATCATGTTTATTTAAACTTATTTAAATATTTGAAAAATTTCTCTATTTTTATGAGTTTTTCTTATTGAAGTTTTTTAGGTTTTTTCCCTAGAGACTTTTATTTCGAAGACCTTCTTCCTGTGATTTTGTCCGAGGACTTTTTTCCAAGAGACTTTTTTCCCGGAGACTTTTTTCCAGGAAACTCTTTTTCAAAGCGACTTTTTTTCTATGATCTTTATTTCCGTGATTTTTTTAACGGAACGTTTCTTTTTTCATTTGTAGAATTATTTAATGCAGCACTTACCAAATGTTAATGTAAATTTTTATCTTGGAATAAGACAAGCGACCAACGTAATCTTTACAAAGCGTTTTTGAAATCATCTTAAATAGTATATAACTGTTTGCTAAACAATAACTCTTCATTTTTCCGGGAAAATTAAAGAAAAGGAAAGTAACTATCTAGGGGTTTTCAAGTTGTAAGAAATTCCTTTAAAGTCCCTAATTGTTTCTCAACAGTATTTAAACCGCGTTGCTTGAAATATGGGAGCCGATCGTTTTAAAATGGTGATGGTATGTAGCTTTATTAGAATCAGGGCACGAAAAACAATTATTACTTTTTATTTAAATTTTTAAATTTTTTAATTTTAAAGATATAAACTTACTCAAAGTTATTGTAAAAACTTTCATAACTTTAACAGTAAATATAATTTATTTACTTGTTATTTAACACTAAATCAGCTCTTTTTAAAACATTATGTTTTATAGGTATTAATAGACATTTGCAATTTATAACCGTGAGTAAATGTTTTTTTTAAATAAATACATAAAAAGTAGACGCTGATACAACAATGTGTAATTACATAGTATCAACGAACAACCATATTTATTGAGAAAATAACTATTGTATGCTAGTGCCGCATCGTAAACTTTCAATGAAGATGTTTACTTACGGAATAAAAGATTTAAGTAATACTGGAAATTTTATTTATTATTATTTATAGGTATTCAGGGCCAGTTACTCATTTTTATCTGTAATCCGGCGCATCCTGGGTCATGTAGAGTCTGTAGAAGTGTACATTTCTGAGTTTTGTACTTAGTTTGCTGGTTTTAAAACTTTGATTTACAAGTTATCAATTTGATATAATTTTTGGTAAAAGCGGAAGTCAAAATCACGTTGCTATTTTAAGAAGAAGAATATTCATTTAATATATTTTTACTACTTTTAACTCAATTTGTGATGCTAGGTTCATTTATTTGTTTTCATCATAAAGTAAATTCAGTTTCTAAGTACAATTAGTGGTTAAATCACTCATAACTTTTTTCTAACTGTTATATCCATTGCAGAATACCTATGAAGAAAAAATAAATTATATCCGAATGCTTGGTACTAAACAAAGGGTTTTATTGAATTCTTTCTAAGGCCGACTTTCCTAATAATAATTTTCATCTGTAAAATTTATTGACATGTCAAAGTACACTATAAAAATTAATTTATAACATATGCAGATTTGTAACAAAACTGTTTTCAAACAATAAAAGGTTGAGAAGTCTACGTCTAGAATTATACAGGATGTATGGGTGTGGCTATACTTAGAATAATTGTACTCATTGAAGTGATCAAAAAAGTAATGTAAGCATGTGTCCTAAAACTCTCCTGGAAAAAGCTAGGGCCTTCTGAAAGGGGAGAATGAAATTTAAATGAAATGATAATGAACTGGACGATAACATATTAAAACCTTCCGATTACTTACTTACGTGCATTGGAACAGATGTTCGTTCTATACTATATTTTAAATTTGGACAGTCCAAAAACAGTAGGTATCTAATACATTTAAGATACTTCAGTGTTACTTCCTAAAAGTCTAGCCAGAACAAGACACTAAAACTAAAAAAGCTGCCAAGTCAAAAGTTAAAATAATCTTTAGTGAATAAGTTCCGTAACTTTGATAGATGCATATGTGTGTGAATTTTTCTGTTATTTATGTGTTTTTTTAAATTACTTCTTTCATAATTTATTTATAAGAGACTTTTTTTAGGAGATTTTTTCAAGGCGACTTTTTTTCCATGATCTTTATTTCCGTGACTTTAACGGAGACGTTTTTCCTAGATTTCTTTGTAGAATTATTTAATGCAGTACTTTCCAAATGTCAATATAAATGTTTATCTTGGAATAAGACAAGCAACAATGTGATCTTTACAAAGCGTTTTTGAAATCATCTTAAATAGTATATAACTGTTTGCTAAGCAATAACTCTTTATATTTCCGAGAAAATTAAAAATAAAGAAAGTAACTTTCTAGAGATTTTTTTTTGAAAGTCCCTAATTTTTTTTCAACCGCTTTTAAGCCGATTTGAATCAAATACGGGACCTGATCGTTTTAAACTGGGGGTGTATGTAACTTTATTAGAATCAGGGTATGAAACAAGAATCGTTTTTTTTTATTTAAATGTTTTTAATTTTAAAGATTTAACTTACTCAAAGTTATCGTATAAACTTTCAAAACTTTAATTATAATTTATTTATTTGTTATTTAACACTTAACCAGCTCTTTTTAAAACATTATACTTTAGGTATTAATAGATATTTGCAATTTTTCATCAAAAGTAAATGTCTATTTCTATTAAAAATATACAAAGTAAACGCTGATACAACAATGTGTAATTGCATAGAATCCAACGAATAACAATATTAATCGAGAAAAGGACAATTGTATGTTAGTGCTGCATTGTAAACTTTTGATGAAGATGTTTACTTGCGGAATACAAGATTTAAGTAATACTAGAAATTTTAAGTGACGTAACCAGAGTCAGTTACTCATTTAAATCCGTAATCTCTTGCATTTCTAGTGTCACGTCGAGTCTGTAGAAGTGCAAATTTCTGTTTTGTACTTGGTTTACAGTTTTAAAAATTTTGGTTTGTAAGTTACAGTATTCCATTTTCGGTAAAAGCGAAAGTAAAAATTACGTTGTTATTTTAAGATACAAAATTAAGAAGAAAATATGGGCGAACCGTACTTTTTACGTTTTAAATATTCTCGCGTCAAGAAGGGACGGAAAGTTACATCTACGGCTAGTACAAGGCCGCTGCAGACTCAAGATGTTAGTTACTTATGAAATGCGCGCGCTCCTACGACGCCCGCCGTTAGTCAGCTGGGCCACGCAGGAATCACATTGTAAATCCCATAGCTCAGTCGGGCCACGACTTACCTTGCCAATGGATTACGCTCGTAATTACGGATTAAGAAAGACAAACAACAACTACAAGCAATTTCGTATCTATAATAACAAAGTTAATAAAATAGTAAAATTACTTTTTTATGAAAATAAAACTTTTAATACAAAATCATATGGATATACATACATATACATCATCATTATAAATATACAAAAAAATATATCATTATCAACATACATAATCATGGTCCAATGGGCAAATAATATCGTGATATAGTCTTTTTTTTGTACTCATCAATTTGTTGGTTTACATATATTTGCTTAATTAGGGTGCCTTTACGTATTTTTTTATTATTATGTTGGGCACTTCTAATTTTTCATAAATTTCGCTTTGAAAATTGAGTAAAACCCTAGTGAACTGAAACATATGAGGGTGACTGGTATAAAAATTTGCGTCAAATTGCGAATGGAAAGCCTCACAGCCCACAGGCGTTTGTCGTTCTATAAACAAAATTTTTTAAAAAGATGTCGCCGAAACTCTACTACACGGTCATCGTTTGGCATTAAATAATACACTTCATTATCGAAAAACTCTCGCACTTCAAGTGAATCCAGAAACTGCAACCCAAAATATACTTTTAAGTTACTACCTATATTACTATTAGCATCTTTAAATTCGGATGCTAAATTTAATGCTTGAATTTTGCGGAACCAAGCTCGACCTACATGAAACCTACACCCTACAAGTTTAGCATTTGGCCATACATTTCCACAAGCTTTATAAATTGCAACTTCAAAATCAACTACAATTTGTTGTATATTTAAAAATAAGGCAAGTTCATTACATTTCAGATCAATTAATTTGAACAAATTTATGTACGTTTCTGTTTCCTTGCTTGGTAGCAATGCCAAAAGTAAAGGTACATAGTGAGCGTTTTTAAAGCCGTGGATTGTAAACATTTGACAAACAAATTTACCGGAAAATTCAAATGTTCGTCCATATATACAGTATCTGACGAACATAAAAACGAAAGATTCGTGAAACATGCAAACACAATAATTTTTTTTCTTCGTCTACACTTAACACAAAGTCATCTTGTTTTGTGAGTTTTTAAATTGAACTGTTTTATAGCATCAAACACTTCGTTTTGATTTTTGGGAAGCGTCGGCAGAACTTTTCGACGCGCAATGTACATATTCTGTCTAACACAGTTAATATCACCAACACTGATATTTTCACTAAACTGGTTTGTTTGCAGTTCTTGATGAATAAATTTTAATGGCCGTTCCATCAAATCGTCCAATCCTTTGCGTTTCAGAGAATTACCAATAGCTTGTCTTGAAATGGTTGAATCCATTTTGTGATTATGATTCTCACGAGTTTCTACAACTTGATTGAGGTATGTGTATAAATTGTTCATGAACACTTACCATCTCCAACGAATTTTTCTACACTTCGATGTATTAGCTTGTGAAAGTTTAAAGTTTTTATAGACCAGCAACTTATGTCGCTTTTCACTGAACATAACTTCCGCCAATTTGCTTTCCATGGTGATTCTTTTGCACTTATCATACAGTTAACTTAAAATGTCCCAGTGCCCTACTATTTTAAGACGAAACTCTTCCTACTTCCAAATCTAACTACCCGGGGTGAAAGTATCCAATGATGAGATCTTTAATTATTATCAACAAACAAATAGCAGGTGCTTATGCAATATTCGAAATGCTCACTTTAGAGATTTATGTATTTTATTAAGTTAAAAGAGTTTTTATGTATGCCTTTGTGCCCGACCTGGTGCGGCCCAACTGACAGGTATTCTTAATCCCCAAATTGTTCAATAAGAGGATTACTTTTATGTTTGTGGCCCATCAGACCTACGGCCATGACGCTGACGGGACTTGAAAGGCGCTAAGATATTTAATGCGCTCACGAAAATAATCATAACAGCTTTATTCACACAGTTATCAAAAATATGCAAACAATGAAAAAATTGATTTTTGTTAGAGCAAATTGATAGGCGTAGTTAAAATTACGTAACTGCCGGAAAACATGTTTATATTAAAAAGTATTGTTTTTTCCCTTAATTTTCAAAATAGATAAAAATTCTCGTATTTTAATAAAGTACTTTAAATAGTCTATTAAACTGACAAAAGTATATAACGATCGGCGTTTGCGTTTAGGTATAAAAAATTAATTAATTTCAAAATTTTCAAAAATTCCTAGAGAGCGTCATAGTGAAATTTGAAAAATTAGTAAAAAACAAAGTTTGTAGTTCATTGAAAGCTCTATCGTCTCAAAAAGTTTAAAGAGAATGGCGTTGGCAGTTTTAGAGGAAATTTTTTTTAACGCTACGTACTCAAAAATTCCAAAATGTGTTTACAAAAAAATCTATACCAAAAAATCTGGTCTAGTTTCCGTTGCCGACGTCGGTTCCGATTAACAACCTTTGATTGATTGATTGATTTGAAATGAGGAGGGTTTGTTACGCCCTTTAACACTGCGGCGTCTTGGGCCTATTGTGCATCCCCTTCGGTCGCTAGTCGCTGTCAAGTAGATCCGTCCCCTTTAGCAGGTCTCGGAGTTTGTTGATCAGACTGGCTGGCGGTTGTATCTCATTGGGGTTGATACCCTCAAAGATTTGGAATCTTCTGCGAGCTATGGCTTCGCATTCGAATATTTTTATTAACAACCTTACAAAGAACTACTTGCAACTAAAAAACTTCCACACAACAAATCTTATAAAAATCAGTCAAGGCGTTCCGCAGATATAGGGGAACGAACGCAGATTTTAGCAAGAGCTGAATCCAAACAAATGCTGGAAAATATTTGACATTTTAATGCAATGAATAATCGGCACTCAAATTTGAAAAAAACTATTGTCATTTTTCCAATAAACGTATTTAAAATAGTATTTTTTTAGAAATAGAGCATTTATAAGATATATTTAATATTTAAAACCTGGAATAAATAAGACCTAGCCATAGGCCTCAATGGCTTGTAAGTGATGAGCTATTTATATTTAATAAGCAATCGCTTAAATCATATTAGTGTTTCAAAAAATAATTTTGTTGGTATATGTAATAAAAATTTCTTTCTGTAAAATTACCTGCCAAAATTACAACAGTCATTTTTAGACGCTAAAAAAGAAAATAGTACATTAAATCACATTTTAGGCAATTTAAGCGCTAACAAATAGGATTTAAGTTGGGCCAACTTAAATCCTAAACGGGCCGTTTTATATAAAAAGCATATATTTTAAATTTGAAGGGTATGCCTAAAAAACGAGAAAATTCCATTTGGCCTCAAACCGGACTCTCTTCATATCTCATTTTTGATTGACCAGCTAGCTCCGCCAAAAATTTTATATAAAATTTTCCATTAAAAGACGATTATACACTTCAAATTTCGTAAGTAAATTACATCTCAAAACACTGAATTTAATAGGCATCAAAAAGCCTTTTTGCACTTGTTCTTTTTAATGAAAGACGGCTGGAAACTCTAGATGCCGGAATTTGAGCGTTATGTGTCTTTCTTAATTTTGTCGATTTTAATGTTCAAATTATTCAATTCTAATGATTAAAATTTACTTATTTTATTTTTGTTATCGAATGAACTTTGAAAATTTTAAGATTGAACACAGTTTATTTACTTGTTATTTAAGACTTTAACAGTTTTTTTAAAGGATTATGCTTTAGATATTAACAGATGTTTGCAATCTTTTATCGAAAGTTATCGGTTCCAAAACTATTTTTTTTTATTTGAGCATAGGATCTAAGAGAAGAAGTTAAGACAAATCGAGAATTTTTTACCGAACTACCTGTCTTTAAAATGGCGGCCGCTACAACTTTTTGTAAATCTCGACTTCAACGCCCATTCACTCAACAGAAAGTTGTCTGAGCAGAACCAGCTACATATTGTAGGTAGTATAATATGAAGTAAAATTAATTTCGAAAATCCGAAGACGATCGCAATGGCCCTGCTTCAAATTTTTAAAAATTTTTAAACGAATATTTTCAAAGACTGCTAACACGACTTTTTCTGACCTTTTGGAGCCGATAGAGCTTGCAGTGAACTATAATTTATTTTTCACTAATTTCCCAAATTTTACTTTGACGCCTTCCGGGAATTTTTGAAAAAATTGAAACTGATTAATTAACTATTTAAAAACACAATCGCCTATCGTTTTAAACCTTTACCAGTTCGATAGACTATTTAAAGTACTTTATTAGGACCAGCAAGAATTTTGACTATTTTAAAAGTTAGGAAAAAACGATACTTTTTAATATGTACAACGCGTTTTTCGGCAGTTACGTAAATTTAACTACGCCTGTTAATTAGCTCTAGTTAAAAAATATATTTTTCATTCTTTGCATATGTTTGACAACTTTTAAAATAAGCCTTTTACAGTAAGTTTCGTCCGACAACCGAAGAGGAATTTGTAATTAGCTGTAGTGCGCGCTGCGTAACTCAGGAATTCTACTAATAAGAACATTTATTGAAAATGACAATTTTATGCTAGTGCTGCATTGTAAACTTTCAAGAAAGATGTTTGCTGACGGTATTAATGATTTAAGGAAAACTGGAAATTTTAAGTGGGGTAACCAGGGTCAGTTACTCATTTAAATTCCTAATCTTTTACATCCGTAATTCGAATGCAGCTTAAGAAGGTTATTTCCAAATTTAAGATATGACACAGAAACTAAAAAACAAGAATTCTGAAAATAGTATTATTTATAGAATATCATGTTTTGCAACTATAATTCAGTATTTACATTTTTAGGGATGTGGTCTTTTATTTTGTTCTGTCATACACTCTTAAAAAAATATTGCTAGGAAGCATCCCAAAGCTGCCAGCAAGCTTAAATTATTAACGCTAATACAAAAAACTAATATGCGTTGATCGAATATTTTCAGGCAATTTTATTCTTTTCTATAAGGATTTTTATGACATTTCCAGCTGGTTTGTTTTCAAAAAGTTTTGTTCTAGATTCAAAGTCTTTATTTACATGAGGAACATTTAGCCGCTTTTAAAATATAAGGTGCCTGGACACTTTGTCGAATGCCCACAACGTCGAATCAATTATTTAAGGTCCACAACGTCGAACGTGTCCACAACGCCGAATGTTATTCACTGCCCAGTACGCCGAACGTGCCCACAACGCCGAAAGCTCGGGAGGGACACTTCGCCGAAAGTGTCCCCAACGCCGAAAAATATTTGGTAGTGTCACAAGTCCTGTTACATACGATAATTATGCCTGCCAATATAATGGACCATAGAAAGGAATGTGGTTGTTAAATTGTGAAACTGGCTGCGTGTCTTTCCCTCGTTACCCGAGCTTACGTAATAATTTTGCGGAATGTTAAGACGGATTATCTCAAACCCGAGACATCGGAAAGTCCAGGAAAAGACGCGTTCTCCTACGTCACAACCCCACCACTCAAGGGTTGAATAAGTAGTTTTGGTGGTAGCAATTAGAAAATAGTTAGTCAGTTCTTAAGAAATGTTCACAAGCAAACTGTTGTATAAAATTCAACCATTAAATTAATAAAATGTATTATTAACTCTTCGAAGATTTTTAATTTAACTAAAACGAACCTATTTTAGTGTCCCGATGGTGCCCGAATAGCATGTTGTTTGTGTAAAACGTCTATAATGTAGAGCTCTGATTAACGCCTAATGAACACTTTGCGGAATGTGCCCACAACGTCGAATGCTTGCAAGGGACACTTTGCCGAATGTGCCCACAACGTCGAATGCTCGTAAGGGACACTTTGTCGAACGTGTCCACAACGCCGAATGCTTACAAGGGACACTTTGTCGAATGTGGCCACAACGTCGAATTCTCGTAAGGGACACTTTGCCGAACGTGCCCACAACGCCGAATGCTTGCAAGGGACACTTTGTCGAATGTGCCCACAACGTCGAATTCTCGCAAGGGACACTTTGTCGAACGTGTCCACAACGCCGAATTCTCACAAGGGACACTTTGTCGAATGTGCCCACAACGTCGAACGCTCTTATTAGTCACCGAAAATGTCAACAACGCCGATGGCTGATGAGTAGCGATGGGTGGATGAAAATTCTTATAACAATTTGCGATTGTATACTAATAAAATAATTATATACAGGGTGTTTGTTTTTTAACCGATCTACCCAAAATATCTAGTGCCTCCTATAAACTGTTTAGTCTTTCTGATACTGTTTTTACAATGCTGCGAAATAATTCAAAGAATTCGACTTTTCTTTAAGGTCATAACTTTTACCAACCCCAGTGGCGTAACGTCACACCCACGAAACCCCTTGTTGCCGGGGGAGGGGGCAAGACTTTAGGGGGTCCGGATATGCGTTTATTTTTAAATTTGTGTTTATACAAATTTACAATTTCTATATACCTAATGTAAGTAGTAGGTACTATTTTATAGTCGTGAAGATAAAATTAGCCTGACTAAACACTTCTTATTATTTCTTATTATATATTATATATCCGTCTTATCATTTGTCGGTACTTATCATGCATCAATAAATCACTCGCTCCATGATTTGTTTGTGCTTGATTTGTGCCTGACACGTGGGCTTTATAAATGTTTATGTTATAGGTTTATACGAAAAGAGTTCGAATGTAACTTAAGGAGTTTAGTTGAAGAACAAGGAGAATTAACTCATGAGTTTTTTAAGAATTGTTGTTGCTGCAACACTGATATTAAATTAAAAAAACTTAACCCTACACGATGGTCCTCTCGGACGTAAACCATAACAGCTGTTAAATTTCAATTTAAAAATATTATTGCTGTTCTTAATAAAATTATATTAACTTCTGAAAAAAAAAGATAAGCGTGTTGAAGCCAAAATAATACTATCTAGCGTAGACAATTTTAATTTTGTGTTTATTTGTATTATTTAGATTTAATTTTAGGAGAAATTGGCATAGCTTCAAAAATGTTGCAAAGTCAGAATATAGATTTATTCGAAGCTATAAATTTCATTAGGATACCATTAGAATCGCTAAAGGATCATAGAAATAGATATGAAGATATTCGGTTCGAAGCAATTCGTATGGCTGAACAATGGAACATAAAGCCAGATCTATCTTTGTTATTAATTTTAACACCATGTCTAGCTCCACGTTAACGCGGAGCATTAAAATATTTTTAGATCCACGCGAAATGTCATCTGCACGGTCTGACTGTATGAATTTTATATATCGTGTTTTTTAGCAACTGCCTGCAACTTCGTAGTGGCTCAGATCGACATGCGGCTGTACAGCGTTTTACTACATTAATAGTTGATGGGTCGAATCTCGGTTGGGCCCAAACTTTTTTGTTTATTTTGTTATACTGTTTTTTTGAAGCTATGTTGTTGGTCTTTACTGTATGCCCGAGGTTATGGTTATGAGCAGTTCTATTTTTAAAGAAAAAATACGAAAACAAAGTTGCATTCAATCACTGATAAATTAGTGCGCAGGATTGTGCCGTCATCGCGTGAATCCAAAAATATTTTAATGTTCCGTGTTAACGTGGAGCTAAACGCGGCGTTAATTAAAAAAATTTTATTAGCCAACTCGAGACCAATAAAATAGATCTAGAAGACTTGATAATACATTTTGCTAATACTAGATCTAGAAGGGAGTTTCTTTAAATAACCAATAGTGATGTAAAATGACGGTCGTTTACACATTGTGACATCTGACCGTCATTTTATGTCATTTTCGAATTTTGCAACTTTTATGTAAATTCCATTGATGGCAGTGAATGCAGGGGTGAATGTTGAAACACTTAAAACCGTTTTATCCTTACTGTTTTGTTAAATGTTCCTTGTATATTTTTACTAAACCTGGACACATATCACATTTTTTACCATCTTTGTCGCATACTATGCTACTTTTTACGGCAAAACTTGCGCTAATATATTGTTAGTTTTTTAACAATTTTGATTTGAACTGTGAATAAAATATCGAAATTAATGCTTTTCTTTCTTTTAATTTTGTTAATATTTTCTACATAATTTACAACTCATATTACATTAAAGTACATTTCTTTAAATACAAATATTGTTGTTTTTCATAAATTAAGCCAATCGTTATTTAATTTCCAATATATAAACTATTTTGATTCTATTTACATTGATGTTTTATTAAGATTATTGGTAAGAAATATGCCTTATCTACTGCCGAACAGTAGATAAACTATTTTCAAATTATCTTCTTGCTTTAGTAAAGACATTCCTGGCATATTTGAATTCTTAAGAACTGATTTTGGTCGTTTTACAGTTTCTCAACAAATTTTGAAGTAAGTTCGGTTCTTTCGGCCAATTTCAAAATAATTTTTGAAAAAAAAAATGTATTTTTCCGCGGCTATTTTGTTCTAGATTAAACTGAAAACACTTCTTAGTTAGATCATTTGATGTGAATTGTTGTGATTAGATATAGAAAAGAAACTATTTTCTATAAGTATGGGAAAGTCCAGGCGAAATAAATAATGACGTGCTTGTTTTGCAATTTTTCCTTTTAATTATCGTTTTAAACTATGTCTTGTTGTTGTAATGTATCATGGATTTATTTTCAGTACTAGATCAAACACTTATATTTGAGTTTGAATGTTTATTTTTTGATTATTTTCAGATTTTTCAAAATTTAATAACTCCAAAAATATAGGTCGAATCGCAAAATCTGAGAAACTTTTTGTTCAGTTTTTGTGGTAGAATACCGTCCCGAGTTTGGAAACACCCTGTATATACAATTAACCTAGTGAAAATATACACATTCTAAATTATCAGTATCGGATGTAAAAACTTTAAATTATAGTTGCAAAACATGATATTCTATAAATAATACTATTTTCAGAATTCTTGTTTAGTTTCCGTGTCGTATTTTAAAATTGTAGATTACCGTAATGCTTGAAGTTTAGGTGGTATTCTTGTTATTTGGAGTAGATGATAGGTGAAAATTTTGATATCACGCTTTCTACATAATTGTTTTGATTTCAAGAAATTGGAATAAAATAAAAGACGATACTTTTAAAACGGCAAGCGAAAATTTGGGATGGGGGAGCGTAACGCCATTCAATAAAAAAATATCAAAAAAATGGGACTTAGTTTTATCAAGAATACATTTTTTAGATTGGTGTGGTTTCGGAGATAATGAGTTGTAGAAACTAAAACATCGGAAATAATGAAATTTTGGAACGCTTCCAAACTTCGTAAACAGACTTTAAAAATAATTTTAGGATGATTAGAGCTAGGATAATTAGGCAAAAGCTGCCGATCCTTGCGTGTCCATTACGCCGATTATTTCGCAAAGGACACATTACCGACCCTCACCAAAACGCCGACAGAATGACCACCCTCCGATTTATGAAAGATATTTTAGAATCACCCTGTAAGTTTACATCCGAATTTCGGATTCTTATGTTAATCCGGGTTTTTTTTCTATGCTGATGGTATAATTTTGATTTTTGCAATATTCGCATATCGGTTAAAGCTGTGACCTTTTACAAATTCAATTTTATTGTAATTTACAATAACATCTATAAACAGTACTAAGAATCGACGACAGCTATAATGTGTTGATTTTATATAATAGGAATAATTCTTATAACTTTAGCCTCTGAAAAAGGACTACAGACATATTCATTTGTGTCATTAGTGCATACTTTAATAGCTAAAATTCTTACCAATAAAATTTAAGTAAACCAATCGTTATTACGTTGTACAATTTTATTATCATTTCAATTTAATTAAAGTAAAAAATTAATGTTAATGTTTAATGTTACCAACAAATAATAAAAGTAGTCCAAAGTATGTAACTTAGTTTTGGAGCAGATATTCGGCCATTTGATATATTTATGTAGGGTAAGATGAAAGAAATGCAGGACGTCCATTTTATGGATTATATCATTTTTTATATTCTGAAGGCAACTTTGCATTTTAAAACCACGTCTACAAAGCGGCATTAGGAAGGCTTGAAACCACTGGTACCTGCTGGATGTTTATTGCTCCTTTAACCTTATTACAAAATCGGCATATTTACAACTAGGAACATCTGCTAATTTTACTCAGAAAATACATTTTTTCAAAAAGCTTTTACTTCTAATGTACAGGCAGACGAAGGATTAGAGCGGTTATTGCTTAATTGCCATTTAAACCGCCGACACTAGGTTTGGGTGAACAAATTTTAAGATTAGCTGGAAGTAATAAAATAATAACTTTGCAAAATTTGCATTTCATTTATTGTTGCCGACAAAGCAGTGAACTGAAGGATTACCGTCGCCGGCCTGCAAAGCTATAGACAAGTTCGTTCCCACGTCGAGCTACTACCAAATAAACGAATTAAATAATATTATCTTCAATAAAACCAAATTTGTATGTATTGCAGCTACCTATGCTCACATGTACGAAATTTGAATATTGAATTTATCTGAATACCAGAGTGTTGTTTAAAATTTGATTAATATAAATGTGTATTACTAAAAATTTGATCTTAATCATTTATTTTACTGGAGTTCGCGTATACAATTCACCCTCCAATTTTCATCTGAATTAACTATAAGTACATATTCGAACGTCAAATTTTAATAGTTAAATACGCAGAATGATAGTTTTGGACGAATCTAGATATCGGATTTTTTAATAAATCCGGATAGACGATTTATCAGATATTGGTTTCGTATATTTTATCCGGATAGTAAAAGCTTAACGAATTATCCAGATAACCGCTAACTTAAAATCGTATTTAGTAAAATAATAATCTAAAAGTAAAATCTTTAAAAAATGTTATGCGCTTCATTGGTTGAGAAAAGTTACTGACAAGAGTTTATTTCAATTTTCAACGATATGGACTCGTTATGTTATTAAATTGTTAAACAAAATTTTGTTTTAAAAGAAAATACCTCACCGAGTCAAGGAAAATGTCGATTATATAGGTATCATAAGAATCGAAAAAAATGCTCTTTTTATAAACACGAGCCGATATCGTTCTATTTGAAAAAATCGCTTTTTAAAAAATTATAGATTAGTATATTACTCAGATTTTTTTCCTGGGCTTTTTTCCTATGCTTTTTTTTTGTCGGCTTATGTTATGTATGTTTTTTCCTTGGCTTTTTTTCCGTCGTCTTTTTCCCTGGACTTTTTTCCGGTTTTTTTCCTAGATTCGAAAATCCTATACTAAATTTTTGCCGGAGCTAGCTGATCAATCAAAATTCAGATATGAGTAGATTCCGGATTTTTGCAGCTTATATTTGCTGTCGTTTGTCATCAGAATTGTCTATACTCAAATCCAAAACACATGGATTTAATTCAAATTAGACAGATGAAAGCGGTTCATTTTAACAAAAAAAGAAAAGAATCAACTTTTTATGTCATTTTAGTGGATAAAGCTAAAAAACTTGTCATATTTACTAAAAAACCAAGGCGTATGTTTCTGAAATCATGTAACTGAGGTGGCCCTGATGCACGCCACTGATGGAAATAAATTAAATTTATTTTGACCAAAAAATGTCATTTTATGCAATACTGAACTACACCAAGTTTCAATAGAATACCTTTAGGCGTTTTCCAGATTTAAAAAAAAAAACATTTAAAAAAAATTCAACATCGTGTATTTTGAAAACGAAGCCGCTTAGGTCTCATGCTTATATAGACTTTTTGTCTTAAAATTAACCAAGGAATCACGCTGCAAAGTTTGTCTACGTACTTAATTAACACCCTGTATAGTAAAAGTAAGACATTACACAATATAAACGTGTATACATAATAGCTTTTTGACAATGCCGAAAAGACCTAAAAAACTTTTTGTTTTGCTTTATTTACAGGGTTGGCAAAAGTTGTGACTTTTTTAAAATAGTCAAAAAAGTCGTTTTTTTTAAATTAACTTATACTTTTCTGAATTAATTCGCAGCATTTTAAAAGCAGTATCAGAAAGACTAAACAGTTTATAGGAGGTACTAGATATTTTGGGTAGATCGTTTAAAAAACAATCACCCTGTATATAATTATTTTATTACTATGGTGAAAGATTAAACAAACAATTTAAAATTGTTATAAGAATTTTCATCCACCCATCGCTACTCATCAGCCATCGGCGTTGTTGTAATTTTCGGCGTCTAATAAGAGCATTCGACGTTGTGGGCACATTCGACAAAGTGTCCCTTGCAAGCATTCGGCGTTGTGGACACGTTCGACAAAGTGTCCCTTGCGAGAATTCGACGTTGTGGGCACATTCGACAAAGTGTCCCTTGCAAGCATTCGGCGTTGTGGACACGTTCGACAAAGTGTCCCTTGCGAGAATTCGACGTTGTGGGCACATTCGACAAAGTATCCCTTGCAAGCATTCGGCGTTGTGGGCACGTTCGGCAAAGTGTCCCTTACGAGAATTCGACGTTGTGGCCACATTCGACAAAGTGTCCCTTGTAAGCATTCGGCGTTGTGGACACGTTCGACAAAGTGTCCCTTACGAGCATTCGACGTTGTGGGCACATTCGGCAAAGTGTCCCTTGCAAGCATTCGACGTTGTGGGCACATTCCGCAAAGTGTTCATTAGGCGTTAATCAGAGCTCTACATTATAGACGTTTTACACAAACAACATGCTATTCGGGCACCATCGGGACTTGTGAACACTACCAAATATTTTTCGGCGTTGTGGACACTTTCGGCGAAGTGTCCCTCCCGAGCTTTCGACATTGTGGGCACATTCGACAAAGTGTCCCTTGCGAGCATTCGGCGTTGTGGGCACGTTCGACGATGTGGACCTTAAAAAATCGATTCGACGTTGTGGGCATTCGGCAAAGTGTCCTAGACCCAAATATAACTAGCGGGCCCGGCACTGTGTGCTACGCCGAAACTCATCCGGTTCGTTAACTGATTTTACAATAATATGAAATTTTTATAATATGTAGGAAGTAGATAGTACACATAATAAATTATGTTACATAAAATAATAAGTATGCTACATAATTATACTGGCTTGGTTTGCTGTTATATAAAAAATGTAGGCAACCCGTTATACATCGAACAAACCGTCACAATTCTGAACAACATACTTTTATTACAAAAAAAGCCAACAATATGTCTAGATACCATCGTTTTTCATAATGAAGTAATATAATGCAAACAAATGGCGTTGTTACCAAGCACCGTGGACATATCGCCAAATGCTTATTTAACTAAAATTTTCGAGTGGATACACCGACAGCAAGCACATTTAAAAAATTCAACAAAGTTAGCAGTGGGCACAACGACAGTGGTTATACGAAATTCTATTTTCTTATTTAACTGTCGTGGCTACCACGACCGGTGGATACATCGACAATTGCCAATTTATGCTAAAATTGCAGTGGGCACATCGACAGTTTTATGTTAAACATTGTATTTTTAAATTTTACTGTCGTGGCTACCACGACTGGTGGATACAAAGCAGGCGATCCTCAGTAATCGTCTGCAGATGACTTGATTTCTTATTCCAAAATGTCCAATAGAGGAGAATTTAAAAGATCAATTTGCTCATTAATTAACGGTACAGTTTTTAAATGTTTGTGAATTTCAAAAGCTTCTAGTATATCTAATTTACGTTTATCATCAGAAAAGTGTAAACATTTTATGGTGTTATTGGATGTCACTGAATGATTGTGTTCTAGCAAGTGTTTAGCGTAATTGGATTTATGTGGGTGTTTGTATTTGTAACGACGTACGTGTTCTTTATACCTAATAGCAAAATTTCGAATTGTCTGGCCTATATAAACCGAATTACAATGCGAACAATTTAATTTGTAAATGCCTGATTTTATGAAATCGTCTGTTTTTGATTTTGCATTAAACAAAGTGTTTAAGATGTTTCTAATTGTTTTAAAACTTACTTTATATTTATTTGTTTGGTTTATAATTTTAGAAATCTTTTCTGATTTGTCACCAAAATATGGGATCGAGCAGAGCCTACTCTAGTAGGCTCTGGATCGAGGCATATTTAATTGTATCAAATGAAGTTGGAGTATTCGGATAAATTTTTTTTTAGAATGGCTAATTTATAATCTTTTTTTTAAATTAATGTATCAATAAGTTTAGTATTATAACCATTACTATATGCAATTTGTTTAATAATTGAAGTTTCTTTATTATAATTAATAAATATATTAATGTATAATGTTTAGGTACAAAACCCAAAATCTAAAAACGGCTCATGATTTAATTTACACCTAAAAGTAAGCATAGAAAATGTAGTTCCAACTAAATAATATACATGCTTGAAAATAAATATTTTATTATGTACCTACCACATGAATGAAACATCTTATGAAAGGCAACATGATCAGGTTATCCATCTTTCCATATGTGAATAACGCATTAAAGGAGTTAAGAAGCGTCAAGCCAGTAAATAGTGTTATAAAGAAGATTTGCCAGCCGAATATTTTATTAAACAAAGAAACTTGCCCAAGAAGCGTTTTATATAACCGTGATAGCTGGCTAATTTTATTACATGGAAAACAATGACTTGCTAACTCGTCTAAATTATTAATTCTAATTGTGATATAGGGTAAAATCATATTATCCAGCAGTTCATTCAAAGATCTGAATCTGTTTTTTTAGTAAGTAAAATAAGAAAATTATACATTACTATCATGGAGATGAACATATATAGTAGAATTGCACATGTCCAACAATGTAACTCTGATTCTTCTTTAATCCAATGCTTTTGATCCAGTAATAACTAGAAGATACACTGTGTCAATAAAGTAACCCCCCCCCCCCCCAACTAACTTTTGAACGGCTTGATATTTTTCTACTAAATTTGGTGTGCTGTAATGGGAAATTAAATACCATTTTTCAGACCATATTAAAATTTTAATTAATTTAAGCTTTAATTCTTAGTTTTTTTAAAGAGACTTCTTTATCTTCAAACATTGTCATTTTGTTATGGCTGAATATTTTTCTTTGAAACTCTAGGATCAGACGCAGAATTAAGAGACCTTTCCAATGAGGTGTCACTCGACCACCCTTTCTAGTTAAAAAAAATTCAAAATGGCGCCCAGTCGCCATTTTGGATGATACAAAATTTTAATATGGTCTGAAAAATAGTATTTAATTTCCCATTACAGCACACCAAATTTTGTAGAAAATATCAAGTCGTTCAAAAGTTAGTTGGGGGGGGGGATTACTTTATGGACACAGTGTATAATGGAAGACAGTAGTATTGCGTGTCCCATAACCAATTCCACATACAAGCTTTTGCATTTTTTCTTTATCACTTTTTCGTATTTAACCAGATAATTATCAACTTGCGAGAAATTGTTCATAAACGTTGTGAAACTGCGTGGAAAACAGCACGTCGGTAACAAAATTGACAAAACACTTAATACTGTGTACAGAACATGGAACGACGCGTTTATTATAACCGATAATTTGGTTGCGTAAAATGGATAAGAATCAATCACTCTTAATGAAGTTGAAGAAATGCTAAAGAAAAAAACAGACAATTTACTAAAATCAGGCATCTACAAATTAAGTTGCTCGCACTGTAATTTGGTTTATATAAAACAAACAATTAGAAATTTTGATATTAGGTACAAAAAACATGTACGTTGTTACAAGTATAAACACCCCCATAAATCCAATTACGCTAAACCCTTATTAGAACACAATCATTCAATGGCATCTAATAACAGTATAAAATTTTCAAACCGTTGTGATGACAAACGTAAGTTGGATATTCTACTAGAAGCATTTGAAATTCATAAACATTTAAATCTGTACCTTTAATGCATGAACAAATTGATCTCCTAAATCCACCGTTATTAGAAGTTTTGGAATGAGAAGTCATCTGGACGCAGATATAGACAACCAAGATCAAGTAATGAAGATTTATTGTTCCTATAGCAACACCAACTGTTTACTTTTAATCTTGCTTTTGAAAATGACAGGTAAGCACGTTGAAATACGTATAAAGCTAAAATACAAAACCTGTTAAAGTTAAGAATCGTTTTATTTACAATAAATTAAAATGAACTTCTACGAAATAAAGCTCGAACTTATAAATAATTATAGATACATTAATGAGTTTGACAGATACCATTTAGGTATTCATAAATATCTTAACAACGTTTCATACTTAGAAGTTTTTTAATTTTGTTCTTGTATTTAATATAAAACTCAAATTTACGTGTTCAATTTAGGAGTGGCACGCCATTGGCTGTTGAAAACAGCACCTCATTAATTATTTGTTTTATAGTTCGTCATTTGTTTGAATTTGGTTCTAGAGTGCGACAGATTGGACGTGAATTATTGGAACCAAGAGTATTATATAATGCTGATGACACTGGGGGCTTCTAATAAACAAGCAGTACGAGCGGTACGTTTATACGCGACCATTTTTTCGCACTTGAGACTTATTTCAAAATTTGAAACTAAATTCAAACAAATGACGAACTATAAAACAAACAAATAATGACGTGTTGTTTTCAACAGCCAATAGCGTGCCGCTACTAAATTGAACAGGTAAATTTGAGTTTTTCAGACACTTGACACTTTTTGATTATTTTCAGATTTTTTGAAACTTTAATAACTCCAAAATAGTGGTCAATTCGAAAAATCTCAGAGGAACTTTTTGTTCAGTTTTTATAGTAGAATACCGTCCCGCAGTTCGTCTTCGAGAGTTTAAGAACACCCTGTATTAAATCTTGGCGACTTGCCTGCCACCGGTTGTGAATTTGAGAACCTAGTTCGAAGCAGATGAGTAACTTACGTGACTGTCACTGTCACGGTGTCTCTGATATCAGCAGGCGTAAGTTACTTATCTGCCTCCTTGTGTTTTTCCACTTTCCACGGCGCGGCGTAGTGTTTGTTTTTTACGTTTTAGTTTACTGAAGATGGCTGCTTAGCAGCAGAAATGTAAATCTAAACGTATAAATAATTGTTCTTGTGAGAACTAAAGGGGTTTTCCTCATTATTGTTATATTTTCTTACAATCGCTCATTTTTTCTTAATTTGGTGTAAATAAAATAATAAAAAATTTTCTAGTGTTTTAAGCTCTGCCCCTAAAAGTTTGAATAAGTAATTTTTATTGCAAGAGTTTTTGGTACTACATGAATTTCTTATAATTGTTCAATACTTAATGTTTTGATAGCTGACTTATTTTAAACATTTTTCAATCACAAGTAATCTATCTACCTCTATTATTATTAATAAAATCATGCGTTTTAAAAAAACAGTTGTCAAATTTTTTTTGCTTTTCTCATAGGTTTTTTGCCCTTGTTTTAATAGGACTGTTAATACTAAAATAACTAGAAATATTTATCGAGTTCTTGAATTTTATTTATTGTATTAAACGTTACAATTGACAAATTATTAGTGCATTACTTTAAAATAAATTGACTCACTACATTTTATTTCATAATTTTTCTAGATTCTTGCAAGTTTTGTAAGAACTATGTTACAGCGTTTACAGATTACGTGATTCTATTTACAACACACGAATTTATATAACAGAACATTTTCAAAATTTTTAATGTTTGTATTTGGGTTACATACAGGAATTACTCATGAAACTGAATTAATACAATAACGTATGAAGTAACAGAAGCAAAGATAGCAAGAATTGAAGAGTAGTTCACGGTAAATAAACCGACAGATGAAAACCTTGGGCAGCGGCTAGTTATGTGATAACAATTCTCTGAAGAAGCACAGATAAAGAGTATTGTATTTCTTTTGATAATTTCTTTCCTGTGTGAAATCTTCTGCTTTTAGAGTTAGTTCTATTTTAGCTTTGCATTAAGTAGGCTGCCGGATTGAACTCCGACATTTCTGTAATTTTTAAAATAAATAGTGTTTAAAAATACGTTTGGTCGTTAAATAAACATAAATGGCGCAGTCGTTGTAGGATCTGACAAAAGGGCTTTATAAAATTTTCAAAAATCAAAATATATTTTGCTCTTTGAGTTTTAACTCTTAATTGTCGGATCCCCGAATCTACATCAACTCAGACGGCAAATTCCGTAACCCAGTAATCCGATTGAGAGGGACAAGCATCGCCCCAGGACCGAGCATCGCTGGTTGCAGGAAAGCAGTTCATAGCGAACACCTGATCATCGAGATCAATCCTGATCATTGGGATCAATATGAAATTGTAAGAGAATTTTTTTATTACTACATTAATCAAGTGAAAGTGATTATTAAATTGATTTAAAACATATTAACATAGATATAAAAATAGATTAAGTTCAAGTAAAACGTGGTAAGCGAGACAATTCAGTGTATGCACTAGGTATACTTCATTTCTGAATTTACTCACGTTTTATGTGTAGGAATTGTAAATTTAAGTTCAAGTAAAACGTGGTAAGCGAGACAATTCAGTGTATACACTAGGTATACTTAATTTCTGAATCTACTCACGTTTTATGTGTAGGAACCCTGCCCAAAATAATTTAAGTACCTACTAACATAAAAATAAAATTTAATTTTTTAGTGATTAATGATTAGTACGGACACATCATCTGATAGCGAAACTGATCAGATAAACGATTTAGAACCACAACCTTTGCAACGAGTTATTTTAAGACCACCCCGTTTAAGACTAGCTATAATGGATAATCAACAAGGAGTAGCTCCTCAAGCAGGACAACCCCCTGTAGCACAACCATTTAATGGTTACCCACAAGGTTTTCATATGAGTATTCTTAATGAAATACCTAAATTTGAAGGTAATCCCGTAGAATTAAGCGAATATATCCGTGCTGTAGAAGATATCTTCTCGCAATTTTGGCAAGAACAAAACCCTGGCGCGTATATAAATAAATTACTTTTATCAGCTGCCCGCAATCGCCTAAAAGGCGCTGCTCTCGAAATTATAACTGGCCATCCATATCACTCTTGGGATGAGCTAAAAGAAGTTTTGATCAATAATTTTGGAGATCAACGTTCCGAATTAAATATCCAAATTGATATGACTAGACTCAGACAATCCCCTAAAGAAACACCTGTAGATTTTTTCAATAAAGTTCGATCGTTATTAGCAATATTAAATTCTAAAATATCTTTGGGAAATGAAGCACAGGCAATAAAAGATTACAAGATGGCAACTTCCAAAAATTTAGCATTAAAAGTTTTTACAAGCGGTTTGTTAGAACCCCTTGGTAGTTTTATTAGAAGTCGCTCACCCAACTCTTTAGAACAAGCATTAACTTATGTTAAAGATGAATTAGATATTCGTTATTTTCAAGGAGTAGGAAAAAATTATTCTCCCAATATTTACCCGCAACAAAAATTTAACACATTCGCTCAAAATCAATCAAGAACACCTAATAAAATACATCCCCCTTCTCAAAGCTATCACCAACCTAATTACAACCAACAAAATTATTTTTCCAATCAAAGACAACCTCAATTTAAACCTCAATTTAACCATACTTATCAATTAAATCCAAACCAACCCCCAACGCGATTCCCCGGAGAGCAAAAATCATTTGGAAAACCTGGACAAAACGTGTTCGCCCCGAAACGTAATTTTCAACCTACTAATAGACCCGAACCGATGCAAACAAGTACTATACAGAAACGCCCTGCTTCACAACAATTGCAAAAACCTCAACCCCAACGACCATTTAATTCAAACCTTAACCAAAATTTTAGACCCAACAATTATTTTCAGCAATCAAATCAACCTAGAAATTTCCACTCACAAGAATTGTATAACGCAGACTTTCATGAACCACCCGATTTTCAAGAAATTTGTTACGAACAAGAAACTATTGAAATTCCCGAAATGTTAAATCAAGACTATTATGAACCAGAACAGGAAACTTTAGATTCATTCCCTGAATATCCCGAACCACCAGTTGAATATACGGAAGATACCGTAAATTTTCAATAAGTGCCAGGTCGAATCTTTTTCAATTAATCCAAAATCAAATTTACCATATATAATAATCCCAGAAACTAACGATAAACTATTAATAGACACAGGAAGTTCACGCACCATACTTTCACCCCAATTCGTAAATACTTATTTTCCAGAATCAATATTCGAACACCCCTTTGAAATTACTACGTCTCACGGGACCACTAACCACAATTTGGTAGCAAAACTACCCATTCAAAATTTGTTTTCAGAAGAAGGAACACACTTATGTTATTTATTTAATTTTCATACGGAATACGTTGGACTAATAGGCACTGACCTACTAGCCGATTTACCCGCAAATATCGATTATCGATGGATGCACATTCAAACTGATAAAACAACAGTACCATTTTACTATAACCAATCGAAATTAAAACAAGAAGAACAAAAACGTAATCAGTGCAATTTTTCAAAAATCCAACCCTCAAAAAAAATTTTGAAATCAATCACATTGCCACCCAGAGTAGAAAAATTCGTTACATTACCTGCGGTAGGAAAAGATGGTTACAAATTAGCTCCTAAATTACACCTAACTAAACACGTGCTAATGCCTTCAGCCATCATAACATTGAAAAATAACTGGTTCTGTACCAGCCTAATAAATTTATCTAACGAACCCCAAACTTTGACTATTTCTCAACCACTCATTCTCGAAGATTATACTTCTGCAAACGACCAGGTTCAGATTAATAATCATGACAATCTAACACCCAAACGAAAACACCTGCTTTTTCAAAATTTACAAAATAATTTAAGATTAGACCACCTAAATTCTGAGGAACGTGCATTATTAACAAACCTTTGTCAAGAATACAAAGAAATATTTTACACGCCTGAATTACCTCTGTCCTCAACTACCCTAACTAAACACCACATAAGGACAAAGACAGACACACCAATATTTACAAAAACATACCGATACCCACATGTACACCGACAAGAAGTAAAAAGACAAATTGACAAAATGTTAAACGAAGACATAATCGAACCCAGTGAATCACCTTATAATTTTCCGATTTGGATAGTCCCTAAGAAACTCGACGCCTCTGGTATACAGAAGTGGCGAATAGTTATCGACTATAGAAAACTGAACGAACAGACTATCGACGACAAATTTCCTTTACCCCGAATAGAAACAGTATTAGATAATTTAGGAAGAGCTAATTACTTTACTACACTCGACTTAGCTTCTGGTTTTCACCAGATCGAAGTTGAAAAACGTGATAGGGAAAAAACAGCCTTCTCTACAGAAGAAGGTCATTTTCAATTTAAACGTATGCCATTCGGTTTAAAAAATGCCCCCGCTACCTTCCAAAGAGCAATTAACACTGCTTTGACAGGACTTACCCCTAATCAATGCCTAGTATATCTTGATGACATTATTGTATACTCAAGTTCACTACAGGAACACATTAGTCGTTTAAAAAACGTATTCCAGAAATGTAAAGACACCAACATAAAGATTCAGCTAGATAAATCCGAATTTCTCCAAAAAACCGTAAAATATTTAGGACACGTAATAACACCAGATGGAGTCAAACCAGACCACTCCAAAATTGAAGCCATCAAAAATTTTCCTTTACCCACTACCAGAACCGAAATTAAATCTTTTTTAGGACTTTTTGGATATTATAGAAAATTCATAAAAGACTTTGCAAAAATTACCAAATTTCTCACCCATTGCCTAAAAAAAGAAAACAAAATTGTCCATAATCAAAACTTCCTAGACTCTTTTGAATATTGCACAAACCTTTTGACTAACGAACCCATTTTACAATACCCAGATTTTAATAAAACATTCGAATTGACTACAGATGCATCAAAATTTGCACTTGGTGCAGTTCTTTCGCAAGACGGAAAACCTATCAGCTAGGCTTCATGTACGCTTAACGACACAGAACAAAAATATAGCACAATAGAACGTGAATTATTAGCTATCGTGTGGGCTACGAAACAATTTGTTTGGAACCAAATTCACCCTTTTCACAGACCATAGACCTTTAGTATGGTTCCGAAACCTTAAAGAACCAAACTCGAAACTCACAAGATGGGCTTTGAGATTAGAAGAATTCAATTTTGACATTCGATATTTACCTGGAAAACCCAATAAGGTAGCAGACGCACTTTCTCGGGTTCAAATCCATCCGCTAACTATTAATGACGATATCTTTGACGAAATTGATGAAATTATACATGACGTAGACAGAATAAATACACCTGAGTCGACATCCCCCAACTTCAATGTAATACCTAATCGGTCAGAAACGCCGAATATTGATGATTTGTTTGACATACCCATCCTCGAAACTCCTACTCAAAATGTTTCACTAGCATCCCCAAACAACGATGATGACTCATTAATAGATACTATTCACACCCAACAAAGCTCAACACCAGTAATAGACATTAGTGATAAACCATTACAACATTTTAATAAACAGATAGAATTTATCGAAGCTAATTTACCTAGGAAAATTCAAATATCAAAATTCGATGGAGTTAACCACTATTCAGTTTTTGTAAACCCTAATAACAAACAAACTAAATTTAATGAATTGCTTATAGAGCATTGTGAACCAAAAACTCATTATTATTGTCACTTCCCCAACGATTCACTATACCAAGAATTTTCCCTATATGTAAATTCAATTACGAACGAAAACACCCCCAAATTTCACAAATGTACCACACAAGTTACATATATAATTAATCCAGAAGAACGACAAAATCAAATAATGAATTACCATCTCGGTAAAACAAACCACCGAGGAATATCCGAAACTGTTGAACATTTGCAACGTAAATATTTCTGGAAAGGTATGACTAACGATATTAAAATTTTTATTAATAACTGCCAAACCTGTAAAATTCAAAAATACAATCGAAACCCGATAAAACAGCCTTTACAGTTAACCCCAACTTTTAATCGCCCATTCCATACTATCCATATGGACATATTTCAAATTAATGGTCAAAAATATTTAACTCTAGTAGACGCCTTCTCTAAATTTGCCCAAGCCTATCAATTACGCTCTAGTAACATAATTGATGTAACCGATCGATTATTTTATTTCATTACAACTTATACCACTCCTAATGTATTGGTAGTAGACAACGAATTTAACAAACAACCCCTAATTAATTTCTTGCAATTACATAAAATTTTGTTGCACGTCACAACGCCATATCACCATCAGTCAAATTCGCCTGTAGAACGCCTACACTCGACGCTTTTGGAACACTATAGACTTTTAGGTGAAATGCCTGAAAACAGGAAAATACCCTACTCTGTAATGGCATATAACCATTCAATACATTCAAACTTAAAACTCACACCTTTCGAAATATTATTTGGACACACTGACAATAAAAATCGTTTCGACCTAGATTATGAAAAATCATTTTTCGAAAACTATGTAACTAACCATAAAGAGAAAATGAAACATCTGTACGACGCCCTTCATGACAAACAAAACCTTACAAAGGAAAGCCGAAATGAAAAATTTAACCAACCTCGAAAAACCAAAGTATTCAAAATAGGAGACCATGTTTACGTTAAAACTAACGCAAGAAATAAAAAAGAGCCTAGATTTGTAGGTCCCTACATCGTAGAAAAAATTCATGAACATGACACATACGACGTTAGAAATACCCCTACAAACAGTATTTTGAAAAGACATGCCAATGACCTGATGCCTTTTACAGGACACTGCCGACCATCCTCTTCCTTATTACCTGGCGGAATTTCGAGTGCCACGTAACAATAGAGACTTTAAACGAAAATCCTGGACTATACCCTCTACAAAAAGGTAAAGCTCTTTTAAAAGAATCAGAATGGACCGTAATTAAAATTCTCGACTATACCCCTATATTGACTAATTACCATACTCTCAAAAATAATCTCATAAAATCAATATCCCTTTTAGAAAACTAGTACTATCCTATGTCACATAGAAGTTTTGTAGAATTAAAAGACATCCTGTTAAGTCATAATAACCAATTACTAATCCTTAAACAATACATTAACAAAGCTGATCAGTTGTTGAATCAATTGTTCCCTGAAATGCAAACTACTAGACAAAAACGAGGTATAGTGGACGGATTAGGTACTGTCATTAAATTTGTCACAGGTAACCTGAACGCAGAAGACGGACGACGCTACGAAAGCATGATATCTAAATTAACACGTAATTCTGAAAAGCAAAAAAATGTTTTGTTAGAACAGGCACATATCCTTGATAATACTATATCCACCATACATGATCTTTCTGAAAATCAAAAATTACTAAATGACAACCTTAATAAATTTTTGTTAGACAACGTAGAAATCAAACGAATACTAACTGCAGACTCTACTCATTCAATAATAAATCAATCTATTCAGTCATTGCAACTATTCATCAACGTTTGGCTCGAATTAGAAAATGCCATGACTTTTGCTCAAGGACAACAACTACACCTCTCCCTCGTTGATAATAATGACCTCATTCAATCCCTTAACCAGATAACCGAATCTCTGACCCAACTCCAAAATTCTAATAAAAAAAGTTTATCTCTTCCCTATCCGGCGAATTACAAATATCTTCATCTATACGAATCAATTATTACAACAAAAATATATCAAAAAGACAAAGTCTTCACGTTTATTTTTGAAATCCCCTTAATCAAACCTTTTTCTGATTATCAGTTAATCAAATTGATTCCTTTTCCTGCATATTATACTGCAGATGGTAAATTCCGTATGGTCGTACCCTCTTATAACACCCTGTTATTCACTAATGATTTCAGCGTCCTCATTGAAACTGATCGTTGTCAGCAAACCTCCGTAGGACATTATTTTTGTTCCCAAGATAACCATTTTAGCATTCCAAATTCAAAATTATGTGAAACACAACTATTATCTTTCTATGATAATCAAACATGTCAGCCATATGTTTTCGACTTAACTATAAACAAAATATTACAAATTGACACAGCTACATGGATAATTAGTTCGCCTACTAAAACCATTTTAGACATACAATGTAGCCAGGCTACTAATAGAAAAGAAATTACAGGATCAAACATAATACATCTGAGTCCAGACTGTTCAATTTTGATTAATCACGATGAATTACTGTTTACTATGAAATCTTCTTCTACTAAAGAAGTTACTCTAAAATTGCCCAGTATCGGTAAATTACGAGTACACCAATCTATTAATATCAATATTTCAAAAATTGACCTGTCACCTATCAATACCCAAAAATTGGTTAGAAACCAATTAAAGCTTAGTGATCAAAAAGAAAAGTTACTAAATGATAACCCCCCGGTCACAGGTTTAAATATTAGTTCATTTATTATTACTATTTTATTAAGTATTACCTTTATATGTACTATATTATACTTTTATTGTAAACGTAACTCTTTCAAAGCAAAATTAATTGAAATTTTAAACAAATCGCAAAGTAAAGTGATCACTCCTGATAATGTACCAAATTCATCTCTCCTGCAATGCAAAACTTAAATATTGCTTCACATATTTAAGATTCTTGGCATGGAGGAGTTATGTGATAGCAATTCTATGAAGAAGCACAGATAAAGAGTATTGTATTTCTCTTGATAATTTCTTTCGTGTGTGAAATCTCCCGGTTTTAGAGTTAGTTCTATTTTAGCTTTGCATTAAGTAGGCTGCCGGATTGAACTCCGACATTTTTGTAATTTTTAAAATAAATAGTTTTTAAAAATACTTTTGGTCGTTAAATAAACATAAATCGCGTCCAAGTTAGAAAACGAGTCGCTTGCGGCGAGTTTTCTAATGGACAAGTGCGCTTAAATGTCTTATGAAACGTGTATTTTATACTATTTTTTCTATTTTGGTCCAAAAAGTTAAAAATTACCTAATTTTATATTTTAATTTAAAAATATAATCGATTAAGAAAATTTTTGGTTTTTTGTTTTTGTTATGTGGCTGTTGGTAACATTTAAAACACATTTCAAACAATTCAAATCATTTTTGTCCAACATCCGAGCCGCAGAATTTGTCATCCGTCGATAAGCGCGGCGGCGGGCGCTTACCTTGCTTTGGTGGTGCAGGTAGACACTGCTTCTATGGGTAGAGTTACGGTACAGAAACCAATTGAACAGGCTATCGCAAATTCAAATTCTCGCTGCATGTTTTTTTAGAAATCTAATACTCGCTGAACTGTACAACGTTATAATTATTATTACACTTTTGCAAATACGGCAACGGCAACTATTAGTATCTAGTATTGGCTACAATTTATTGTTTTTCTTGAAAGCGATAACCTCACTGTAGCACTTTCTATGAATTTGGATGGATGGAATGGAAGGTTATAATAATAAAATTTACACTTTTGCAAATACGATGAGTTTTAGTATGGGAAAGTCTACTCGAAGTCCACACTTCAGCTTCTTTTTATATATGGTTAGCGAGACAAACCTTGCAACCCCATGGAAAATGCTCCACCTTTTTCGGTTTTTTTTCCTAGCTGCTTATCTGTATATTTGCTAAACTTATTTAAATAAAATATTTGGTTGCAGAAATTTCCGAGGTAATGTTTTGCAAATGTGAAACACAATCGATTGCACAAAATAAAGCATTACACTTTTGTTGTTATTCTGCCAGTACTAATTTTTCCTTATTTATTTGAGAACAGTTTTATTTTCATCCACTTAATTGCTCTGTAACTAGCTAAATCTTTACAAGTTCGACATTTTCACATGTTCCGTGCCGAAATATTAATGAAAATCTTGCAATAGTATAACTGCTTATTTAAAACTCATTCTAAAATCAATGTTGTTATCAAAATAGTATTGGCAACACTTCTAAACGACCAACGCACAGTGGTTGATATAATGATATTAATCAAAGAAAAATCACATGTAACAAATCTAACTTAAAATTAACGTACGTACAAGTGCAATAAATCGGCCTTTATCATATAACTTTCAAAAAATTCATTGCACATGCGATAACAGTGTGGAGCGAACGTCATTGTGACAGTTCTAACAGGTAGATGAGGTAGATGAGGTTTAATGCCAAATCTTATTTCAGAGCGCACATTTGCGGATATGTTTAAAAAGAACAGTGAAGTGTTTAATGTGCAAAACTTAGCTAAAGGGTTTTTTTAATTTGGCAGCACAAACAAATTAACATTGGTCTTGTAGTTAACCACAAGTATATATCTACAATAATTTAGTTTAATACTTAATGGTTTCCGGTAAGCCATGTTCGATAGGAGGTTCTTACTGTCATTAAAATTCAGCAGTATAGTTTAATTTACAGTCAAATACGGTAAAAAATACCAAAAAATGTAGATTTTCAATAATTATTAACAAATAATTATCAGAATTTTTTCAAAATATGAAATATCTCAAATCATCAAAACATGTCTTAAATTTGCATAAAATTGAATAATTTTTAAAATCATTGTATATGTGTCGCTAGCAGCATTTTTATATTAAACTTTCACCTTGAGAATAAATTTGAATTGTAACGATTCAGTGGTACTACAATATCTTTATTAAATGTCACTTACCACATAGACAAGTAGCCATAACGAGTACATTAGATTAAAGCCGTTCCACTGGAAATATAACATTTCGAAATTAATCATAGACAGTAGTGTTGTTACAACGGTTCCAAAGAAAAACAGAATTTACCATCCAAATATTGTATTAAAACATTCAACCACCTTACACATCTTAGTAAAAGATATTCTTGCTTTTAGCACCTTTTCCAGTTCTAATTGTTTTTGTATATTATTCTTTACTCTTAAATGATGAACATAATTTCCCTTTACTTTGAAATCAATGATATCAGTTCCTTGTGACTGCACTTGTGCTAGACTTTTCAAATGGTCGTTTAATTTGCTAAATCGTTGTTTTACTGAAATACTATAGTTGTAGATTAGCAGTACTGTAACTACCGTAAAGTAATGTTGGATATTATAACGTATTACAGTATAATACATAGCAGCATTTCCAGCAGTTCTCAAAAACACGTACGAATTGTATATGATTAAGCAGAAGAACCAGAAATGCACGAAACATAATTCTATGACAAACTTTCTGCGTGTCTTATCTGGTTTCGAGATTTTAAGTGCGTATCTACTTCGTGTAAAAGTTGCGTCAATTTTTTAAAATGTCCACTGCTGAAAACTGTTGAAATCATTGATGAAAAACATTGTAAAGTTGATAAAATATGAAATAAAACACTCAATGCGGTGCTAGAAGGTCGATTCTTGTCTGTATTATAATAAATATCAAGCCAACAACTGAAACTACATCCACCCAGCATCATTAGTGCCAGAAAAACGGCGCACAGTTTGTATAAAATCAGGTTTAAACCCTTGTTTATTGCATACGGTGGTGCTAAAGCAAAGCAACTAGCAATTACATGCCACGGTTTAATAAAACCCAAAACTTGATTTTCATTAAATTTAAGCATTGAAAACTATCACTACCGTAAGTCAACGCGGGAAATATTTTCAACCGACACGTACAAGTAACACCACAACACTAACAATATTTAAGTTGATTCTTAATTATTTGATAAGTTGATGTAATTAAGTTTAAATCAATTTACTACCTCAAATCCTTTATGTGAATATCGTTTAACTATTATAAAATTGAATTTCAATAGCAATAATTAAATCAAATAGAAACTTTGGTGTACTATTTAAAAAAAATTAACCTGAAGGTAAAAAGGTGGCTGGAATTGTTGCTAGTTGCTAAGTAATATTATGTATGGTAATACAAACATTATTAGATTTACCTTATACATACTTAAATAAACATCATAAAATAGTTCAAGGGCAATTTTTTTGGTTAATCGCCATTATTTAAATTCACTAAATAACAGAATAGTCCAACATCAAGCTCAAGATTTATAGTTACCTAAAATAAAATTACAGTTTTTCATTTTCCAATACATCCACTAGAAGAGAACTTTTATTTTAGGCAAAAAAATAAACTTCTGTTGGATAAAAGTTGGCTGGCAAACGTTATGTGTAAAAAGCTGCCGGACAACATTTTTATAAATTTGGAATATAGCTTTAAGCTTGACAATTTTTCTCTTGAGTGTATTCATTTATTTAATTAAATGCGTTTTTATGAAAATATATTTATTTGAGGTCAAAACTATGAGCAGAACATATTAATAATGAGACGTTAATGTTAAAATTTTCAAAAAATCGTAGCCGCCGCTACCATTTTGAAGCTAGAAATTTTGTGAAAAAGGTATTTGGTTTTCTAGAGGTCTTCTATGAGATTCCTTTAGTTACCAAAGGAGCTTTTAAAAAGAATTTCAACCTACTTTTACTTGTAAAATAAAAAGTTAAATTTGACATTGAAAGGTTTGAACACAATTCTGTTCTTAACTGGTGCAAAATGAGATTTATTTATGGCTTTGAAGGGTTTCAACTCAATTTGGATCCTTTTCCCCCAAATTGTAATTAATTTAATAAATATTTTTAATATAGCAGTAGGCTCTTAGCGCACAAATTTTTAAATAAGTGAGCATCAAATCACAATATTTATGGATTTAACGTCACATTTATAAATCAGATCTTATTATCCAACTAAGTTTCCACTTTGTTGGAAATGGACTATACTCTTATACCAGTTGTGAAATTGGCGGAGTGGGTATTGTCAGCAATTTAATTATATGATTTCGTACATTTGAATAAAACTATATGTGTAATAGCACAGATAAAGTTAACACTACAGATATACATAATGTCCGCCCATATTTGGAGACGAAATTAGCGTTAGTTTGGCTACAACGCGCCGGACCAATTTTAGGGCGCTGCTATCGCTGTTTGTTTATTACTGTTGAAATGTGTTGGAAACTGTTTTATCGCGGATTTGAGTGCATCTGTCACATCATGAATATAATTTAAGTAGAATTTGCTTCAATATTAATTATTTACGAAAAATTGCGACTTAACAATTAAACATGGCAGATGGCTGTCTAACTTTTGGTTTGAATATGTGCTAAGTAATCTGCTCAATTACAGTCATCTGTGACTTAATTATAAATTGTCATTGTAGCGCCATCTTTTTGCAGATTATTAATCATATAAAACAAGCTGCCGATAGCTCACATATTTACCGTATATCTGTAGTGTTAACCTTATCTGTGGTAACAGGTAGCAGAATATTATAGAAGATTTTAGGGCAAATTAAACGCTTTGCTGAAGGTTCTGCCGTCAAAATGGCCGCCGCTACAATGTTCGGACAATTTTCACTCTAACATCTTATTACTCACAAAAGATTAACTTCTTTTGTCGGAATCAAATCTCGTATTATAGTAGCGCTACGAAGGCAAAATATTACTATACAAAAAATATTTGTGCAAATGAAAATGTAAAATGGTAATTGTTTTCCCGTTTTTGGAAAATATTTGATATTTTTAAATATTTTTCTAAGCTACTTCCTCTGTACACAATCTAAATACTTAGGTTTGAGGGTCAGCGAGTGTTACGACTTATGATTCACGGCGTATAGATGTCAATATTTTAAATCGTGAAAAATATAAACTGCTAATGCTTGGAGAAGAACCAGCTTTGACTTGGAATGGAAAATTTCGTTGTCGGGCAGATGACGCTATTAAAAATACGGTTAAAATCGGATATCCTACAAAACTTTTTAACTAGCAAATATAAAACATGCTACCGCATAATAATTTATTCTTAACTCGCAATAATAAATTACGTAGTTATAAGACAAAAGCGGAATAAATTGATAATAAAATATAAGATCGATAGGTATGCTGTAGTGCTGTCAAATCCGTTCCATTTTATAATCCGGATTTCCGATTTTAAATTATCCGGTATCCGAATAATCCGTAATCCGGTTGCCAGCCCTAGTATGCTGTATTACTTAAAATTTATCTAACACACATTTCCTTGCTGATAAGCTAAGGAATTTACCATCGCTACGAAAATAGTAACAATTTTAAGACAGATGTTTAAATGATATATACAACCAACGTAAACATATGTAATTCTGTAGGTAAAAAAAGATGTTGGTAAAAAATAAAAATAATGTGCAAGTAAGTTAAAAATTCAACGGGAATATTAGGTTATCAAAAAAATTACCACCGGAAGCGAAAGTTAGACATGTTCGCCGACTTTTTAGTTTTTAGAAGAAAGCAGAATGCATGCAATAGAGAATGTCAAAACCATGGAATGCTTATTTTTGCAACTCGTACCTTTAAATGGCACGACACGATTTTTTGATAATTTTGACATTAACAAAAGTTTACTCAAAAATCAGTTGTATCGTATATAATAACATTGCCTTGCTCTACGATTATTACCATGCTACATTTTTACCCAACTATTTTTGAGTAAACACGCGTGTAACCCATAATTTTCAAAACATCGTTGCACCCGCTATTTTGTAACTAGTAATGTTTGAACAACGTCACAAGGCTTTCCATCAAAATTTATTGGTTTAAATCTTGCCAGCAAAACCTAATTACCTAAGATCAGTATCCATCAAGTACTTTATTCCTTTTTTATTGTATATGGTTAGTAGAACAAACCTTGCAATCCTATAAAAAAATGGTCCACCCTTTTCCGGCTTTTTTTCCTGGTTTCTTATCTGCATATTTGCTAAACTTATTTAAATAAAATATTTGGTTGCAGAAGTTCCCGAGAAAATGTTTTGAAAATGTGAAACACAATTGATTGCACAAATCAAAGCAATACACTTTTGTTATAGTTGTGCCAGTATTAATTTTTCCTTATTTATTTGAAAGTACCTTTGTTTTCAACCATTTTATTGTTTTGTAATTAGCTAAATTTTTATTAGTTAAACATTTTAAAATGTTCTGTACCGAAATATTGGTGAAAATCTAGCAAAAGTATAACTGCGTATTAAAAACTGAGTTTGCATTCTAAAAGCAAATTTGTTTTCAAAATAGATTAACGTACAGCGGTCGATTTAATGATATTAATGAAACAAAATTGAAATTTAACATGTAACAGTGAAGGGTTTAATGTGCAAAATATTGCTAAAGGTATGTATTTTTATAAAAAGTTGCTTCACGAGGATTCACCAGAAATTTGGATTTATTGTATTCTTTACTGTTTTAACTATAAAATTATACGCGTTTTAACTGCACCCAGTTGCGTCTGTAAAAAATAATTGAGATTTACAAAAAGTCGGCACCTCGTCACTAGAAAAGAACTTTTCGAAATTTTTCAAAGTGAACATCGCTTCAGTGCAGAAATATGTTACGTCAAAACTGCAATTAGAAAATTGTGCCGAACTTTCAAAAGAAACTATTGATGCCTGCTAGTATTCACAAAGTATTAGTTTATGGGGCGTATTTAATACAGTTTATGTTATTGCCTATTGGCCAACTATCAGAAGACCTACGTCGTACATACAGGAGGCGCGACATAATGATTACAGAAGATTCAGAGAGAATAGAGAATTTTATCCAAATTCTTTGTTCTAACCTATACTTACCATTCTTTCTCGACTGAAAAAGGGCTTAGGACTCCGGTGCGAAATCTGAAAGACCTCTATAACGGCCCGCCCTTTCACGGGGAATGAACCGACACCGATTTTTCTTCTAAGAGAATCATTCAAGTAAATTTCGCGAGAAGCCACTAACGAGGATCTCCTAGACAATTTTCTCATTTTTCAGGTTCTGTGATTTCCACCATAGAAACGTTACCAACAAGAAAAAATAGTCCATACCAAAGGAAAGGCGTGCTTAAGCTAAAAGTCCCCGAAATTAAAAGTTAAGTCCGCAGTAACACTACAGGCGATATTTCGGAATCCGGTTTTTATAAAGTAGATAGTGAATAGTTCTGAGTTTTTTTATGGAAGTTTTTTTGTTATAGATTTGAAGATTTTAGTTAATAAACAATATATTAGAAAATAAATAAACTGTTTTACTAAAATTATTACTTTCGAGCATAGTTACATTTTAGTCCAGTAAAATTGTCAAATTGACCAATGTGCGACAGTCAAATACCTCTTACAATATAAGTAAGTTACTGCTTGATTTTGTTTATTATACAAAAACCCTAATGCCTTTCCTCATCGTTTATAGTAAAGCCTTTAAATCCGCATGCTATTCTAATTTTATAGTCCAAGGGAATTTGTTTACAAACCAATGCACAATTTGGCGAGATTGCTAATAAGCATCGGTTACAACCAGAAGAGCGTGATTTCGGTCTAGCCATTTAAACTAAAATGGCTTAATTTTTTGGATTTTCTTTGGGCTTTTTCTTTTGGCGACACAAACATTGGTCTTGCAGTGAACCATAACTATACTATAATTTAGTTTAATACTTAATTGTTTCCAGTAAGCAACGTAGCAATAATTACTTCATTGTGGATAGAATGTTTATAGTGTAATTAAAATTCCACAGTTTAGTTTAATTTACAGTCAAATACGGTAAAATCTCGGCCAAAAGAAATTCACATTTTCAATATTTATTAAAACATAATTATAAGTATTTCTTCAAAACCTGAAATTTCTAAGGTCATCCAAACATGTCTTAAATGCGTATTAAAAAACGGTGATAAAGGCATAAAATATTGTGTATGAATTTGAACTTTAACGATTCAGTGGTATTATAATATCTATATTAAATGTCACTTACTATAGCTAGTATTACCCCTAACGAGTACAGTAGATTCAATTGGGTCCAATGGAAATGTAGCATTTCAAAATTAATCATAAACAGTAGTGCTGTTACAACGGTTCCAAAGAAAAACAGAATTTGCCAACCAGATATTGTATTAAAACATTCAGCTACCTTACACATCTTATTGAAAGATATTCTTGCTTTTACCACCATTTCCAGTTCTAATTGTTTTTGTATATTATTCTTTACTCTTAAATGATAAACATAATTTCCCGTTACTTTGAAATCAATTACATCAGTTCCTTGTGACCGCACTTGCGCTAGACTTTTCAAATGGTCGTTTAATTTGCTAAATCGTTGTTTTACTGAAGTACTATAGTTGTAGATTAGCAGTACGGTAACTACAGCAAAGTAATCTTTGATATTATGATACATTACAGTTAAATATGTAGCAGCCATTTCACCAACTCTCAAAAACACGTATGAATTATATATGATTAAGCAGAAGAACCAGAAATGCACGAAACATAATTCTATGACAAACTTTCTGCGTGTCTTATCTGGTTTCGAGATTTTTAAGTGCATATCTACTTCGTGTAAAAGCTGTGCCAATAATTTAAAATTTACACAGTTGAAAATTGTTGAAATCATTGAAGAAAGAAACTGTAACGTTGATAAAATATTGTATAAAACACTCAATGCGGCCCTAGAAGGTGGATTCTTGTCTGCATTGTAATAAACATCAAACCAACTACTGAAACTACATCCACCCAGCATCATTAGTGCCAGAAAAAGGGCGTACAGTTTGTATAAAATCAGGTTTAAACCCTTGTTTATTGCATACGGTGGTGCTAAAGCAAAGCAACTAGCAATTGCATGCAACGGTTTAATAAAATTCATAACTTGATATTTATAAAATTTAGGCATTGTAACTAGCATTACCATAAGTCAACGGAGGGAAACACTTTCAATAGGCAAGTACAAGCAACGCCACAACACTAACAATATTGATTCTTAATTCTTTGATAAGTTGATGTAATTAGGTTTTAATCAATTTACTACCTTTAGTCCTTTATGTGAATATCGATTAACTATTATGAAATAGTGTGAACCCCGTGTGGGGTTGCTAGATCCCCCATCGGGCGCCTCCCCAGGTGGTGGATAGGGAAAAGCCTATCAGATATAATAGGTGCCGGGGAAATAAAATACCCGGGGTGGACCAAAACTAGCACCACAGCACAGTACAGGAGGCAACTTTCTAATAAATAAATTAATGGTTCTTGTACAATGGACATCGTCAACAGTAGGATGCCCTAGAACGGAGGCGGAAGAATCTCAAGGGAGACCAACGGCAGCGCTCATAGTCGTAGTTAGAACGATTACTACTGACTCACCAACACGCTCGGCAAGCGTGGTGTTTTAAAAGCCAAAAACCCTCAATTCAAATCCAAATTACATTATAAAATTGAATTTAAATAGCAATAATTAAATTAAATAAAAACTATGGTAATACATATAGTTTGTTTGCCTTCGACGAGGACGGACGTGTTTTCGTGCTTTGCTGTACTGTGTGAATAGTACTGTTTAAAAATGCCTAAACTAAAATCGGATCTTAAAGTTAATGATATAAAAGACATGCTGTCACAATATGGAATAGAAACCAAAGGATTGAAAAAAGTCAAATTAGTGGAATTGCTGTACCTTGCTCAAAACAGTGCAATTTTAAATGGCCTTAACCTATGTGAACAAGAACAAGAAAATCAAGACAGCACCGTAAATGAAGAAATTGCTGAAAGTAGATGAAGCCTGCCACACTTGCAAATTGCTGGAAACCCAAATACAACAATTATCGGATGATTTACATTTTATGACAGCAATCAATGAAAAACTAAAACTGCAGTTAAGTAACTTCTTGGAAAAAAGCGCAGAAAATATTGGAGATACAAAAACTCAGGATAATGTGATTTTAGAAGACGACGCAGTGAATGCAAGTATAGACAACATTGAGCGGACTAATCATACAATAAAGAATACTTTACCGCGTGTTTTTCTGCTATGCGATAGTCATGGCCGTGGACTGTCTGATATCTTAAATAAAATGTGTAGCGATACTTATAATACACAAGTGCTTTATAAAAACCCAATGCGACATTGGAACAGGTTACTTGTGACTTATCAAATTTAGCAAAATTATTTACGCGCAATGATTATCTAATTGTTATTGGAGGTACAAATGACAATAACCGAAGCCAATTGTTAAAAACTGTGTTAAGGTTAACTAATATGTGTTTTCAGACTAATGTAATAATCTCCACAACTCCCTACAAATATAACGTTCCCTGGTGTAACAATTGCACATATGACACTAACAAAAAAATTTGGAATATCATGGAAAGCCTACAGAAATATAATAATAATCTAGGTTTATTTGATTTTAACAGTAGCATGAGTAGGATGGATTATACGCAACACGGATTGCATTTAAATAACGGTGGTAAACAAAATCTGTGTAGTAACTTAGTGAAATATATAAATGAATTTAAAAATAAGTACACTGGCAATTGTAAATTTATTAGCGCACTAAATGTAAAGCGGCCAAAGATTTTACTAACAGAAAGCGAAATTCATAATTGCACCAATCAAGAAATCAATGAAAATTTGCTCCTGGAGGAAACGGGTCAAGATGATGGTGCCAGCAACAGTAGTATTCCCTCGGAATATTCGTCAGGGTCGGATTCAAGCTGCAACACAGTCGTTGACACGGATTTTTTACTCCTCTACGATCGATAGAGCCAACAGGATAAAAGAAAAAGATCATACCACCATCCGCATCGTAAACTTAAATATACGTAGTATCATAGATTAATAACTCCTTAGATCACTGATTTAAATGTTGTAGTAGTTCTGCTCGAAATAGTGACATTAAACTATCCTAGGTGGCAGTACCCGCAGGTACTGAAAACTTACTCAAGTGAATCGTGGTAGAATAAAAGCATGAACCACTTAACTGGTCAACTTTGTTGAGGATTAAATCTTGAAGCAGGTAAAAGCACTGAGCAGGGTTTCCTTTCTACCTGTTCAAGTATTATATTAATACATTTTTGAACTATTAAGCTTAAGTAATATTTTTATAAATACGAATATTAAAATTACAGCAAAAATAGTATACGTTATTATGCTAGGCGGAAAAAGATCCTTGGAAAAAAAATCTTCGGAAAAAAAATCCTACGGTAAAAAAATCTTCGGAAAAAAAATCCTAGGGAAAAAAAATCCCCGGAAGAAAAATCCTGAAGTGATATTCGGTTAAACGCAGCTTTAAGTTTACAAAAGTATTATAAGTACTTTTTAGAAAATATGCTTATTTACATTATTTGTATTTTTATATATACAGGGTGTTCATTTGAAAACTTCCCACCCCCAATATCTCGGTGCACAAGGCTTTCTGAAAAAATCGCCGAGACACGTCAACAGTATTAGCGAGGGGGACATATTTTTACATAATAGTGACATAAATCGTTTCATCCCCCAACCCCCCAGAGCCGCCCCCTTAAAAATTTTAAATGGCAAGGGGAGTTATGTGATACCTCATTTGAAAGGTCTTCATATTGCCTACATTTTGGAGTTTTGTTTTTTAAAATCGGTCGATTCGTTTTTGAGATATTAAGGGAAAAGTGTTTGAGTTTGTTAAAACAAAATGGAGCGTGTATACTTATTGATAACATTTTTATTTATAATCAGTATTAAAAATACAAATAATTATTGGAAGTAAAAAATTATTTGGAATGTTATTATCTTAATAACTGCTCAAAATGTTGTCCATTGTTGGCTAAGCAACAATATAACCGTTGTTCAACGTGTTCCCTGACGTTTTGGAAAACATGTCTTGGAATTGATCGACATTCTTCAATTATTCGTTGACGGAGCTCGGCTATACTTTGCGGTTGAGGCGTATAAACAACCGATTTTAAATGGCCCCACAGAAAAAATCTAAGGGAGTTAAGTCGGGGGACCTAGCTGGCCACTCTATAGCTCCTCTTCGACCTATACATTTACCGGGAAATGTATTCTGCAACCACTGCCGAACCGGTAAGACATAATGAGGAGGGGCACCGTCCTGCTGAAAGTATAGTTGTTCCTCATCAAGTAGTAAATTACCATCTGCATCACGTTGATTTTCAACTGCTTCAGTTATTAGTGGATTAATAGCATTTTCCAACATGTCCAAATACACTGCACCATTCAAATTTGTTTTAATAAACTCAAACACTTTTCCCTTAAAATCTCAAAAACGAATCGACCGATTTTAAAAAACAAAACTCCAAAATGTAGGCAATACAAAGACCTTTCAAATGAGGTATCACATAACCCCCCTTGCCATTTAAAATTTTTAAGGGGGCGGCTCTGGGGGGTAGGGGGATGAAACGATTTATGTCACTATTATGTAAAAATATGTCCCCCTCGCTAATACTGTTGACGTGTCTCGGCGATTTTTTCAGAAAGCCTTGTACACCGAGATATTGGGGGTGGGAAGTTTTCAAATGAACACCCTGTATATTCTACTAAAAATTATTTAAAAAAAGTAACTTTGGAGCAATAGTTGTATTATTTTTTATATTTATTTGTTCTTTGCATACTTTTTTGTTTGTTTAATGTATTATATCATCGATTAATCTATATCATCATCCAGCCCCTTCCATCCGTTTGTATGAGAAGAACTTATTTGAATTCTTCTCTGCTTTTAATCATTGTACTATATTTATGCCCTTGTTATAACAGACATAACCATCATTAAAGGGGTTTAAACATTATCGGTAAGGCGATAGTAAACTCAAAACTTTTACGCTAAAATGTTAATTATTAAGTACCGATGTTAATCAGGAATAATGGTCTGTATTTGGAAGAGAATAATAAAATATTTTAACTCCTTTTGTTGACGTAGATATCATTTGCAAAAGAGATTAAAATTGGTGCCTAACTGACGTTGCAGAAAAGTAATCTCCAATTTTAAGTTACGTGATGACTTCTAAGAAAGCGGGTAATTACCGTTGTATATATTGGGGAGAAATTGCATTTAATTTTCATTTCTGCTGCATCCCTCAACTACGATTATCGTCAACTACCTACGTGTGTTAACTGTGCTCTCTTCGATTATACGAGCAAGTGCGCTATGGAATTTATCAAATCCAATAAGGGAAACGAAAAGCTGTGTTTGAGTGGATACATGTACGTGAAAAAAGCACAACTGTCAAATAGTATTAGCTGGCGTTGTTCAAAAGCCACTTCTTTAAAATGCAGGAGTATTTTGAAGACTACCCCAAGAGTGGAAGATCCTGTGGTGGAAGTTAATCATAATCACCCTGCTGATAAGGAAGGTGTAAAAGTGTCTAAGTGTATGGCTCATATGAAAACACGCGTTACTGTTAATGCTAAACCAGCGTCTATATACGCAGAAGGAGTTTCGCAATTACAAGATTCCACCAAGGCCCGCATGCCCCTTGAAGATTCCGCCAAACGAACATTAAGAAATCAGAGAACAAAGACTATGGCCAAGGACCCCGAATCTTTGAATGTTCTAAAAATAGAAGGTATGTATGGTTTATGATTCTATTTCATATCATTAATTGTGATTTAAATTTTCGCTAAATATTATTTGTAACGCCCTTTTTTTTGTGGACAAATTGGATGTTTTCCTGAAAATGAAAAAAAAAATTAGTTTTTCTATACCAATGCATTCAGTTTTAAGGGATTTTTGGATTTTTAAAGGCCATTTTAGTTTAATGATTGGAAATAAACGAAATATTAATTACTTTATAAATCTTTATTGTTTAGTAAACAATAAAATATAATAGTATTAAAATATAGATAGCCTAATTAAAATATTTTTTCTAGGAGATTGGACTACAACTGGTAATCCTAACTATAACCGTTTTTTATTAAATGACAATGGTCAGGATACGGAGGAGCGAATTATCATATTTGCAACAGAGGAATCACTTCGTCATCTGGCTGCTGCCACTGCATGGTATATGGATGGTAACTTTTCGTTAGCCCCGCGACAGTTCCAACAATTATATGTCATAAGGGTTCCTGTAAATGGTGTGTTTATAACGTCAATCTACAGTCTACTGGAACGTAAAACACAAAGAACGTATGAAAACCTGCTGAGGACCATAATTGATGAATGCAATGTCAGACAACTGTATCCGGACCCGCTAACCATTAATAGGTATCGATTTTGAACAAGCCGCCATCCATGCTGCCAAAACGGTACTAGGGGACCATATTCGAATACGAGGTTGCTTTTACCATCTAAGCCAGAGCACACACAGAAAGATACAAGGGCTAGGGCTGGAAGCTACATACAGGGAAGAAGAGAACTTCAATCTTTTCTGTGGCATGCTTGATGGTTTGGCCTTCTTACCGACTGCAGACGTGAATGAAGGACTTAGGTATTTACGTACCATAACGCCGCCTGCAGCAGAACCGCTAGTTGAGTATTTTGATTCAACGTATGTGACAGGAAGTTATCGCCGTGTAGGCAATGCAAATCAAGGGCCTGTTCGACTACGCAACATACCGCCTCTTTTTCCTCCTGCTATATGGAATGTCCACGAAACAACATTACAAGATGGTGAAAGAACCAACAATCAGTGCGAAGGTTGGAACAACAGATTCTCGAACTTAGTAGGACACGATCATCCAATGGTATGGACTCTTATTGAAAAAATGCGTTTGGAAGTTGCATCAGATGAAACCAAATTGCGACAACGGGAATTAGGTGCTCGTCTTAATAAGAAAAAACGAGGACGGTATGAAGAAATGCAACTCCGATTAAAAGCACTGTGCCAAGAATATAATAATCAAATTCGTGATATGGAAGACTTTTTAAGAGCGGTTGGGCATACTATTCGGTTTCGCTAAATTGGCAATAATTTATGTTTGTTATATCTTAGTTTATAGTGACCTAGGGTACATGTAGATATATATTACTTATTTTATGCTATGTATATAATATAGTTTATACTAACTCAGCCAAGACTGTTTTAAATAAATATGGTACAATATACGTTGTATTAAAACATTTTTGTAATTTACTTTTATTTCTAACTATTTATAGGGTTGCCCAAAAGTGAGCAAATGATCAAAGAGTAGGTATAGAAGAATGCGAAACATGTGTTTTTTAAATTGCATCAGTTTAAATGAACACTATTACTAGCGGATGAGCACATCAATTACATAACTTACGAATCTGTTGTGCTAGGCGTGTTGTGAATGCTAATATTGAATTTATAGTTCAACAGTTAATATTATCTTTAAATCCACTAATAAGTATTAGCTTTGATTTTTTTAATACACGTAATAAATCAATGTTCTGAATTTTGAATTTATGATGATATATCGTAATTAGAATTGTGCTAATCAAACTAATAAGATTTTCATAATATGAAACCACCAACAAATGTAAAATCTCGTAAATAGAGGCACATTCTGAGATTTTAGGAATTATAAGAAAACAGCTATCAAAAATACAAGGTGTAAAATAATAAGCATAATACCAATTTATAAAGCAACACGGAATTTATTCAGGATTTTTAATACTCTTGTAGGATTTTTCTTCCGGGGATTTTTTTTCCGAAGACTTTTTTTCCGTAGGATTTTTTTTCCGAAGATTTTTTTTTTCCAGGATTTTTTTTCCGGGGATTTTTTTTCCAAGGATTTTTTTTCCTAGAATCGTTATTATTTATATATACATTTATTATGTTTAACGTGATATAAATTTTGATGAGGCATTTCTCAAGAAATTCATATCTTGTTTATTAAAAAAAAACATCTCAATTTATGACAATAGTAGCTTTATTTAAGAATGTACTATTTATACTTTTAATTAGAAATAGAGAATACATTTCTGAACCAGCAGCCGATTGTTGTTTAACATTGCACAAAAGTCCAGTAATCTAAATTTTAGGATAGAAATATTAGAAATAATTGATTAATTAACTAATCTTATTGCTAGTATGATGTTGCTTAAATATAACTTAAATATACTATTATAATTATATTATAAACTTCTCATTGAAATGTGGACGGAATCCTGAACAAACATAGGTAGAAGTAAGCTTTCGTAATCTTAAATATGTGACAATTTGCGAATTTTAGAATTCATTTTTACTCCACTTTTAGGTTTTCGAATATATTTTGACTCCCAGGTAGTTTGTTTTTGCAAACGTACTAGTAAGCAATAGCAAATTATGAACTCTCTATGTTTTATGCAAGATTCAGTAGCAGTAAGAAAACCAGGAAGTATGTTTGTTACTTGCATTAGCGATCTCTGGTACAAAATATTCATTATTTTTGTCTTGCCCTTTATAGTTGGATACAATGCAGCAAACACCTGTAAAGTAATTTTTACAACCGCATTAGTTAGATCGTTGGGCGCGCACAGTCTTCCGAAAACAGATACATTGCAGGGATAAGCCTTTTGTTTTATAAGTTCGGTGTCAGTTTTACTCTTTCTAATTTTAGGTTTTGATCGCAGACAGCAAGGTTCTCACAGACCTTTGAGTTCTTTTTCGCATGTGCTGCATTTAAATTTCTGTATACATTTTCGCAATACGAATCCTGCAGTGTACCGTATAGAGCAGTCTTCTAACGTGATTTCGCGTGTTGCAACACTCTGTATACTTATCTTGCTGATCTCGGTGTCCTCCTTATCCTTATTATATGCATTCGCAGATATCAGGGCATTTGAAGAAGATGGTGGGAGAGGCATTGATAAATCCTTGATGTTAAATACAAATTCTACTTGATCCTCTTCACAGTTTGAATTTACCACCGGTTTTTTTAAATTTGCACAAAAAAAAATGTCGGAACAATAATCTAAAGCTTCTTGCAGTTGGATTATCATTAAATCCCCCTTTCTGGCGAAATACAGAAAATGTATTTTCTAACGCATCTTGTGTAAGTCGTCGTGTTAATAAGTACTCAACATTGTATGCTTTTTTAAATTTTTATGTAGCAACAAACAAGCGGACATTTTTTTTAAACCACTTTTTAGGGTTCTCGGAGGTTCAAAACATGTATTTCCGTTAAAATCTCAAAAACGAAAAACTGCATGAAATCAATACTTCGCTATACTGAAAGTACAGAAAAGTAAAAATATACTACATAAGTACCTACTTTAAATTTATATAAAATAATTTTGCATAGAAATAACATAATTTTCAGAGTTAGTAATACCACACATTATTACCTGTAGTATTCGTAATTGCGCTTACTAAAATAGCAAAATCTATTGTTAATAGAGTAGTTCTTAAATACTCCAAGTCATAAGCCAAATAGGTGCCACAGTAAATAATTACGTATAAGTATGCACAGGTAAACGAAATTTACCTTTTCTGAGATTAGGAATTAGTTAATGGTACACGTGACTTGGCTATAGCCGTTTCACTCAACTTAGCGTCGAACGGCAACATACCGCGCAGATAGTAGCGGTAGTACATGTCTGTTCCAAACGATGACAGCGACGCGATGCGGGCTGTTCCGGTACTAACCAAATAAGCATAACCATTAGTCAGATATCTAAGGAGTTATTAATCTATGGTAGTATCCAGAAATTATCTGTCTTACAGAAACATGGCTCACTATAGATGAGTTAAAAACAATAAAAATTGAAAAATATAACATTGGAAGCTGTTATTGTAGAACTTATATTCGTGGAGGTGGAGTGGCGATATTCGCAAGGGAAGATCTTCAATTTATTGATAATCAGTTAGCAAATGTTGAAACGGCTGATCAAATCTTTGCAGCCGTGGTCAATGTATTATATAAAGAAGATACTATTTGTGTTGTCTGCTTGTACAGGTCTCCAGGCTCAAATGATAGTTATTTTATAAATACTTTAGAAAACATACTCTTGGAAAGTAAATTCAGCAGCGTCACGTTTGTCTGTGGCGATTTTAATTATAACTTTTTAGATACAAAGGGGAAGGCATCGGATATTGTAAATTTGTTTTATTCATATGGTTTATGTTCAAATTTTTATGAATACTCCCGCATACAGTGTAATTCAAAAACTCTTATTGAAAATATTTTTTCAAGTGTAGATAATAATATTTTAAAAACTTAGACTATTGATACAATAATGTCGGACCATAATGCACAAATAGCTTATTATCTATCAGAGCTGAAGCAAAATAAATGTGATAAAAAAATCAATAAACGAATATTCTCAGATGAAAATTTAAATCAATGTAAGTTCTCTTTATCTAAAGAAGAATGGTTGGAAATGTATATTGAACCATCAAATGTAAAAAAATTTGATATGTTTTTTAAGACTTTTAGTAGTCTCTTTGATATAGCTTTCCCAATTAAATTTTTAAAACAAAAGTCAGGTCAAGAAAAGACGCCTTGGATAACGCCTGAGTTAGTTAGAGAAGGCAACACTGTAAGAAATTTTTATCATTTCTGTAAACCAAGTCAAGATCCTGTAATTAAAGCACGATATAAGATACTTAAAAATCGGCATGTTAACAATATTGAAGCCGCAAAAAAGGATTATTATAGCAAAATGATTATAAATTCCAAAAATAAATCAAGCACGGCATGGGATATAATTAAACAAAACGCAAACTTAAAAAATAATTATAAAAAAAATCCGGACCTCTGATAACCCTACAAAATACAAAAGTCAAAAATAAATATGAAATTGCTAACGCGTTTAATAATTACTTCACTGAATCCATTAAGTCCATAACAACAAAATATAATCCAAAAATTACCCCCCTACAACAACCAACTACCATCTGTAATACAATGGTTCTAATGGAAATGAATTCCGTAGAGGTAAAAGATATTATTCTATCTGTTTCAGATAAAAAATCTTTTGGTTTTGATTAAATTCCATGTTGTTTAATCAAAAAAGTTGCTGAATATATCACTGAACCGTTAACGTATCTAATAAATTTATCGTTTGAAATGGGTTATTTTCCTGCTCATCTAAAACAAGCACAAATCGTTCCCGTGTATAAAAGAGGTACACCTAATAAATTGGAAAATTATAGGCCAATAGCATTATTATCGATCTTTTCAAAGATTTTTGAAAAAGCTTTTTATATAAAATTAACACATTTTTTATCTAAATACAAATTAATTACAGATAGACAATTTGGATTTCAAACAAGTAAGTCAACTCAAGATGCACTATTATCATTCTATGATAAAATATTAACAAATCTCGATGACAAACTTCTGTCAGCAGGTATATTTTTTGACTTCACGAGTGCTTTTGAAACTGTAAATAAAGAGATGTTGCTAAAAAAAGTGGAAGTCTTTGGAATACGGGGGCCAGCATTGAATTGGATCTAATCTTACCTATCCAATAGAACCCAAACTGTTCGCATTATCCAGGATGGTATCGAATCTATATCAAATAGTGTGGTAGTAGATAAGGGTGTGCCTCAAGGCAGCATACTTGGGCCTGTCTTGTTTATTATTTATATTAATGATATAATACAGTATGTTGATACAGGTTTTCTTACACTGTACGCAGATGATACATCTAGCATAATAACTGCAGATAACTTAAATTTACTTAGTAAAAAAGCAAACAAATGTGTAAATCAAATTACAACTTGGTGTCAGGAAAATGGAGTCGCATTGAATAACGGAAAGACAGACTTAATATTATTTTTCCATAATCAGTCAAAACAAGAGTGCAGTGTTTTAGTTAGGTCCTGTAACAAAAGCATAAAGCAACACGATAACACAAAGTTTTTAGGAATCTTGCTAGACAAATCTTTAAATTGGGAACCTCATATACATAACTTGTCAAAAAAGCTAGCAGGATTAAATTATTCAATACTTCAACTAAAAAAATCAGTAAATATCGTCACATTAAAAATATATTATTATGGTTGCGTAAATAGTGTCTTATCTTATGGATTGATGTGTTGGGGAAACAGTGTACACATTACAAAAATATTTACATTACAAAAAAGAATAATTAGAAGCATGTTTCAACTACCGTACAGAGAATCATGTCGGCCGTATTTTAAACAGCATGGAATTTTAACTATCCACTGTCTGTACGTTTTGCAATGTGTATGCCATGTACATAAAAACATTGACAAGTACGTGAAATGCGGTGAAGTAAATAGTTATAATACACAGACTGCAAACAATATCTACATGCCTTCTCATAGATTAAATAAAGTCACTAAAGGTCCAAATACCATGTCAATAAAACTTTATAATCATCTGCCCAAGAGCCTGAAAAGCATTCAAAATCTAAAGCAAATATAAAATATATTCTCAAAGAAAAAAGTTTCTACTCACTCCACGAATATTTTAATAGTAACATTATAGTAGATTAGGTATATTTAGTGTATTTTAAATTGCTTTTTGTTTGTCTATATTTTTTTCTCACGCGCCGTCAATGACAATTCCGATACTGTAAAGTCTATGGAAATAAATATTATTATTATTATTATTATTATTATTATTACAAACATTATTTGATTTTTGTTATAATACATACTTTAATAAATGTAAACATCATCAAATAATTTAAAGACAATATTTTAGTTGATTGCCATTATTTAAATTCACTAAATAAAACAGACTAGGCCAACATCAACCTCAAGACTTATTATTACTTAAAATACAATTACATTGGAGTTGTTGATTTTTATTTTCCAAGGCTTCCACTAGAAGAGAGCGTTTATTTTACGCAGAAGATCGACTCAAATGTTAACGACAAAACACGAGGACTCAATGAAGTAAAAAAAATAGTATTTTATTTTTGTAGGTAGGTACGTTACTTTGTTCGTCCGTTCCCTGATATCATTGGAACGAGTGTATTCGATTTCAATAACATTCGCTCGGACAAAGCTGGTTTTGGCAGACATCTTTATCTTCTTCTTCTTCGTCTTTAATTAGGCATTGTAGCCTGTAATTCTTCACGCTTATTATGGTCCTTCGCCCGATGTTGAGATCCAACTTTCTCTCCATCTTTTCTGAGGTCGCCCTGGATTACGTTTTCCTGCTGGTTTTAAGTCACGCGCTATTGGAATAAGTCTGTCGTTTCCAGCTCTTTCGACGTGGCTGTTCCATTTCTTTCTACTTTGTTTTGTAATCTTCACAATATCGTCTATATTACATTGCTGTCTTACGTCTTCATTACGTATGTGGTCTAATCTTGTTTTTCCGATGATTGTTCTCAAGGTGCCCATTTCGGCTGTTCTCAGAAGTTTTGTTTTGTTTTAGCAGTTTCTGCGCGGGTTTCGGTTCCGTATGTCGTTATGGGTTTTACTATCGCTTTATACAATTTCACTTTGCGTTCGACTGTCATATATTTATTTCTCCATGTGACATCTCTTAAACAACCAGATATTCGTGAGATTAGCATGACATGTTGTTTCACTTCTTGGTTTACATTTCGATCACTTGTGATGAGAATTCCCAGATATTTAAAAGACATAACTTGTTCGATCATATTCCTTTCCAATTCTGGCTTACATCTTATAGGTGCCTTTGATATTGTCATGGATTTAGTTTGTCTGTTGAGACTGTCATGTTATAGGTTTTAGCCACGGTAACAAACTGATGAAATATGTATTGTAGTTTATCTTCTGTATCTGCGATTAACACCGCGTGTCGCCAGCGTAGCACACAATGCTTTTGTTTTTCATTCCTAGTTGATAACCCGGTAGTGACTTAACTTTTTATATTATTTTATCTTCGTTTTATTTCAGTTAGCTCGTTTTCCACTTTTTTTTTTCGTGTTTGTGTTTAGATCTTTTATTAGTGTTATTAGATTTGGTGGTACCTGTTCATCTCTAAGTATTTGTAGCATATCTGGTAGTTGTATCCGATCGAAAGCTTTCGCAACGTCAAGAAAACACATGAAAGCCGGCTTGTTGAATTCAATCGCTTTCTCAATTACTTGTCGAACTATGAAAATAGCGTCTGTTGGTAAACAATTTTTACGGAAACCTTGCTGCTCCTCACCGATTTCTATAAATGGTAAAATTTTTTCGAGAATGATCTTAGTTAGCAATTTTTAGGTTGAATTCAATAGTGCAATATCTCTATAATTCTCTGTTTTTTTCTTATCGCCTTCTTTAAATAATGGAATTGTTATGCTGGTTTTCCATGCAGTTGGTATTTTTCCTTCAGTCAACATAATTTGATACAGGTATGTAAGTTCTAAGGTCAAGTCACTTCCTCTATATTTCAATAGTTCGTTCATAATTTCATCATGTCCAGGCACTTTTCTATTCTTTAAACTGGATATTGCCATTTTTACATCTTATTGTGTTATTTAAATATGCCCCAGAACTTGTTGCGAAATTTGAGCAAACGGGGATTATGATGCAGGTATAATAAAAAAGATACTTTTTAAATTCAACAACGCGTTTTCTGGCATTTACGTCATTTTAAATACGCCTATCAGTTAGCTCTAGTTAAAAAAATATATGTTTCATTCTTTGCATATTTTTGATAACCCAAATAAAGCTAATATAGCCATTTTTGTCAGACATATGAAGCGGAATTTGTAATCCTCCGATAAGCTAGGCGGCGGGCGCTTACCTTGCTTTGGTAGTGCAGGTAGACGCTGCTTCTATAGGTAAAGTTACGGTACGGAAATCAATTGAACAGGCTATCGTAAATTCAAATTCCCGTTGCTTGTTTTCTTAGAAATCTAATACTCGCTGAACTGTACAACGTTATAATTATTAAGTTACACTTTTCCAAATACGACAACGGCAAGTATTAGTATCTAGTATTGGCTACAATTTGTTGTTTTTCTTAAAAGCGAAATAATGTGGCACTTTCTATGAATTTGGATGGATGGAATGGAAGGTTATAATTACATAAAATTTACACTTTTGCAAATACGATGAGTTTTAGTATGGGAAAGTCTACTCGAAGTCCATACTTCAGCTTCTTTTTCTTCTATTGATTTCATGCAAAATTTCAAAGTTGAGATTTTAAAGGAAATAGTCGGGGGGGGGGGGGGAATGCATGGAACCCAAAAAAAATAATTTAAAAAAAATGTCTGCCTGTGGGTGGGTGGGTCCGTTACGCTCCACATCTCCGGAACGGCAGGACCGATTTTGATGTGCTTTGGAATGAGGGGGTATATCAAAAATTTACCGACAAAATAAGCTTTAAAAAACCGGAACCGGAAGCGGAAGTTAGACATGTTTTTTTGGTAGTTTTATTTAGAATAGTATTTAGAATTATGGAAATTTTAATAGTGGAGATTAAAGAAGGCCTTAGGACAAACCAAACGATTTTTTACCGAACTCTCTAGCTTTAAAATGGCGGCCGCTACGAATTTTTTAACATTTCGACTTTAGCGCCCATTTATTCAAAAACCAGTTATCTGATTGGAATCAACTACATCTTGTTTGGTATCCCTTCAAGGGTACTATACCATGAAATATAATTAATTTTGAAAATATAAAAACGATCGCAATGACATCACTCCAAAATTTTGGAATTTTTCAAAAAAATATTTTTCAAAAACTGCCCACACGTTTTTGTTTTAACTTTTTAAGCTGATAGAGCTGGGAATCTTCTACAATTTGCTTTTTTGCGCATTGCTATAATTTCACTGTGACGCCCTCTATGAATTTTTGAAAATTGAAAATTGGTACCCTTTTATTTATTTAACAGGGGCAATAAAATATTTCTGTTAATGTGAAATAGCTCACCATTGATAGCAAAATCCGAATATAATATTTTTTCGATAATTTCATATTTAGGGGGGCTACTGTTCCCCCTCCCCCCAAAGTTTTTCGATAAAAAATTAAAAATTTGGTTTTTTGTTTTGTTTGCTCTAGGAGAATCTTTTTACAAAAAATCAAAAAATCGAATTTTTTGACCCTTAATAATCTTTTTGTCCTTAGAAGAATTTCACATACTTTCTACGGCAGTTGTATTCTTGTACTAGTCGTTTAATGTTCAGTGTAGGCTAACTTTTTTATTTTAATAGATAGACTCGGAAACTCAAGAGCAAAATTGTAGGGCAAATTCTTCTCGATTGTAGTTAAGAAAAAAACTTGAGTTTCCAATTTTAATATGGCGGCCACGGTAAAAAATAACTTTTTTTAAAATGGAAACGTGACATTTTGGCTTTAAAATCATAAAGGTTTTGAAATTCTAAATACAAATTAATAAAAGTAATTTCTTGCTAAAAATAATACTTCTCGAGTTATTAATATATTTTCAAATATCAATTTCCGCGCTTCCGTTGATTCAGTCCGAATATTTTACCCAACGTTATGCTTGCAGCGCAGCGGTCGGTCTTTCTTCAACCGCTTCAAGATGTTACAATTTATAAGAACTATTTACTTTAACACGTTCAATGCGCATGGCGCTTTTAGACGGCATGCTAAATATCGTAGCGGTGCGCATGCCGTTTCTG